>JABBOT010000006.1:19066317-19134723 GCA_016165875.1 Acanthopleura granulata
TACACATCCTCTTTGATGTTGCATTGTAAAACAGAATTCGCCAACATCGTCATAACCGAAAAGTCGCGACTACCATCTCCATCGATGTAGTAATCAAATGTGAGCTTTTTGCGTGCAAATACTTTTCGCACCTACTTGACACTTGTTTAATTAAGTTACGTTTTTTTGTTTTTTGTTTGTTTGTTTTTTGGGGGGTTTTTTTGTTTTTTTTTTTTCTTTTTTGGGTTTTTTTTTTTTTTTTGGGCCTTACACGCGTTATCTGACACACGTCCGACAGCTTGAAAGTGAAGGGTCTACATGCAAATGAGGATGCTTGTCATTGCGTGACGTTGCCCCTGATGTGAGCTCTACCCGGACGTGTTTAGTATGGAGTCTGTGTGAGGCAGCGGTGCGGTACGGGGAAAGCAGTGTCAACCTTTCGTTTCCTCATAAGCTTCGAACGACTTTGAAACTATGGATGGTCAAATACGAAGTATTTTCGCCATGAGTGTGTAAATTGAAAGCGACACCACATCTCGGCTCGACCGCGTCATTAATTCCTTTCCCCTAAGCCCACCTTGATAACTAAGACAGCATCAAGTATTTGTACTCTAAATAAACATGAGGTTCACAAGTCTTTTCTTTATTTGCATTTTGGGATAATCTCTATTGCCACGTAGGAGATTAAACAGGCGTTCGATTAACGATTGCTTGAGCGATACCTCCTTTAGCAGAAAGTTCTTCAGCGTTGTTCGGTAATAAAACAGGGGTGCGGTTTTCATCACAGTTTAGTCCTGTACCTCATCCCTGGATAAACCCAGGCCAGTAAACATGAATGTTTACTTGCCCAGCCTGTGAGAAAGCTGCCATACATTTGTGTATACGTACTCAAGAATAATTCACTTATACGACGGCGGCCAGCATTATGGTAGCAGGTAAACTGGCTGGGAACCCTCGTATGAGTCAAGCCATTTTCAGCGTCATAGCTGCTTAGGTCGTTATCTCACACTATCACATTGCTTTTGTAGCGAGAATTACTCTCCCTAGCAATTTTAAGATTTTCTATTCATTGCCTCTTCTTGGATATTGTCTCGGCTGCAAATGCAATGGCGGCACTGGAATAACGGGTGTGTCATGTACAATGTACTGGACCCTATGTTGCCAGAACAAAGGGAGGTAACCACGGCCCACGATCTGATCTGCCAACCGTTGCACGTCTCAACTGATGTAGCAAGCGGCTATACATTTATTTCGGCTTTGGACATGGATGGAATAACACTAGCGCATATTAGATTCAGAAACATGCATTTTAATGTACCTATCGCCCCAGAGAGACTCGGTCAGTCAAGAAAATCTTGACCTGCACAAGTTGCTCTGGAATGCGAAGAGAATAACACAATTATAGTTAATACATATAGACAAGTAGGAGGCTTTCGTCGCCGAGGGTTAGCTTGCTCACCCTGTACAGTGAGCAAGGAACCACTCATTAACGCGACGAGTTTAAGTCAAGCTTCTTCTTCATCTGTACGTGGGAAGGTCTGCCAGCAACCCGTTGATATTTGTGGGTCTCCCCAGGACTCTGCCCGGTTCCCTCCAACCATAATGTTGCTCGCCGTCATATACGTTAAATGTTATGTTAAGTTTGGGGCATTAAGAGAGAATAAACATTAAATCTTCAGTCACGCACACTTTGGCGATTCGGCTGAGAGTCACTTTGGCAAAAAGTCATTCAGATAAAGGCTAGTGCTTCACAACACGATTAGCAGGCGTTACAGCTTGAGAAATCTCAAGGGTGGTTAGACTGGAGAAGCTCTGGCTCGACTGAGCACGGGTCATTGACTTTGACAGGGTTTGAAGTGGATTACCCGCGTGTTCGCGAACTGGAGAGAGAGAGAGAGAGAGAGAGAAAAATACAGTTTGAAGTGAAAGCTATTGTGATTTCGCTGGCTTAAGCCGCCTTTGGGCCCTGACCGACAGACTCAATGTCTCCGACGAATGACTTAAATCAGCACCCGATTAACCCAGAACGTATGTGTATGTTCATCGTGTTGAGTATGGTTGCCGCGTTGAATATATCTAAGCGCAACTGAGGTAGACCTTTCATTAATGACACCAAAATACTAAAATGGTACACGATTTGGATACTGGTTTTATTGATAAGTCTAAAACAGTCTTCCGTCCTAATTTTTTTTTTTTATATTTTACATTCTTTCATAGTTATTTGGTGGTTTGTGTTATCTGTTGTTTTTGGAAACTGGTCTTGAGATTCTTGATCCGGAACGCCCGTTTCGGTTGATGGCTTGTGTTATCAAATGTCGGTTTAGATGCATAAGTCCAAATCGTTCAGCGGGATACTTGTCCAGCCCCTGAGCAAGGTGCTTCTGGAGTACTTCAGAACTACGTGTAAGGCTTGTTCTTAAGGCAAGGCAATCATCTTTACATAAAAAAGGACTTGTTTGGAGAGTATAGCTATCGGACATGGTAGCCATGGTCCCAAACTACGTGCACATGCCAGTGGAAGGTCACGACAGGTATCACGATACTGTCATGACCAGACTCCTGAATCACGAGGCTTTCTTAAACGTAAGTCAGTCTTGTATTTTTCAACACCATTAATACAGTTCATCGTTATGCCTCATTTTCTAATGTTCATTACAGGCCAGTGTTTAGTTGTTGGGTTTATGGGAGTGTGACTTTGTTCCGCTGTTAATTATTCGAGATTTCATAGGTTTAAATTTTGGCCTAATGACCCGAGCAGAGTAAGTGACCTCAGACTAGAGTCACGCTGGGCTTTCTGTGATGTCTGTGAGGTTTGACTTTAGGACATTTATTAGAAGAGGGATTTTCTTCACCTTTTCCCACATTTTACCACACGGCCGGAACACTTGGGCCCCGTTTCAGGAAACTTCATTAAATTGCTTAAGTCGGCAGATTTTTTGCCTCAGTCGACAATGGAATGTTTTCCGAAACAGAGCTGAACTCAAGCATTGCACACATCTAGTACTGCATTGCTAAAGCATAACACTCCAAAGGATTAGTGTCCAGACTTTGCTATTGGTCCTAATTATAAAGGTTATAACCTTTATATACAGTTATATGGCTTTAAATCCGCTAAAAACAATTAATTTACTGCCTGGCTGGGCTATACACCTGGGAATTCGTATCAAAACATCATTTTCGAGATGGGTTCTAGCTACACAGAGGCAGATACACTGTCGTATCAATTTGGACTCACAATGGACGAGGATGGAGTTCCAATTTATGACACTGACATCCCTAGCAAGACTTCGGGTTCAGGATTTTCAGACGATGCTTGTTTTCACTGCTGTAGTTTTAATATAACACTCAAAATATTGTCATATAGAGAAGGTATGACATCTTGTATGACGTCATTCGTCGCAGACTACCGAGTTATGGTGGAAACAATGCATAAAATTTGCCTCTTTATGTAGCGATTTTGTGTGCTATATGGCTGAGATTAATGTACACTTTTAAAATATTTTTTTAATCTCAATATAAATATATTATAAATAAATACTAAATCTGGACACTAATAAGAAGTTTCGTGAAACATGACTTCGATATTCTGCACGATTTTTCCATACTTATTGTGTAGTAAATTTGTGACATCCAACTCCCAAAAAATCTCCAAATTCATTCCCGGTGTTGCGCAATACGACCAAATGTAGCTTGGACTTCTCTCTACATCTGAAAAAATCAACCCAGTATGACCACTGTTGCTGAACTGTTGCTGCTGAAAGTGACGTAAAACCATTTTGTAACCTTGGTAACCTCCAGGGAAGGGGGTGGCGTTAATACCACTGGCCAAGTTTCCAGGTCTATCCACAGCAGAAAAATTCTGATATATTTTAACTAGGTGTAAAATGACAGTGTAAATATTTTATGGTGCAGGGTAACAACCTAGACTGTCTGTATTATCCAGTCAGTGCTTCAACAATCTTCAATGCGGAGGCAAGTCTTGGACCAAACTGCACGAATGGCGCATGAGGATTAACCTGAATACAGTTTGGCTTACCAACCCTCTACAGAAGTAAGCAACTCGTGTTACTTATTACCGGTAGTACCCTCTGCCTACTATAATGTATGTATGCATGCTGGTGCTTTACGCCCTACTTAGCAAGTTTTTAGACGACGAGGAATCCTTAGAATGTGTATAAACTGTGCCTTCTTGTGGCAGGGCGAGTCCATTCCGCTACAATGTTGCCACCAATGGAGAATCATGCCGAAGACACCAGAAATGACATCCCACCCAGTCACATTATACTGACACCGGGCCGACCGGTCCTGTTTCCTTACTCTATCCTGTCAGTAGTGAGCGCCAAGCCAGGTAGCAACATGTAACATTTTTTAAAGTCTTTGGTATGGCCCGACTCGGAAATGATCCCAGACCTCCTGACCTCGAGACGGAGGCTCTAAACACAAGGCCACCCAGGCGGTCACCTACTATAATAACGGTACCACTAATTTCATTAACGGTATAAGTGAACGTGAGTAATCATAGCTCATTGCTGTTCACTAAGTTACAAGATTTGCTTCCATTTGTAGAATACTGGGGAGCCCAACTGCAGAATAACGCATTGCATTTACTTATATATTTATTTATTTGATGGGTGTTTTACGCCATACTCAAGAACACTTCACTTATATGAAGGCGGCCAGCATTACGGTGGGAGGAAACTGGGCAGAGGCCGGGGGAAACCCACGACCATCCGCAGGTTGCCGGCAGACCTTCCCACGTACGGCCGGAGAGAAAGCCAGCATCAGCTGGTTTTGAAGTCACAGCGACCGCATTGGTGGGAGGCCTGGTGTCATTGTGCTGCGATAGCGCGCTAACCGACTGAGTCACGGACGCCCACAGTTGTAGTTTGTAGCTACAGTGAGTGAGTGCTTTGGGGGTTTAACGTCGTATTTAACAATGTTACAGTAGTGTGATGATCAGAGTCCTTCTGGTGCGTGCTTATAGAGTGTCTCCTTGTGGCAGGGTGAGTCCATGCCGCCGTCACTCGAACAACGTGCAGAAGACACCAGACATGACACCCTACCCAGTCACAATATACTGACACCGGGCCGACCAGTCCTGTTTCCTTGCTGTAACTTTTCAATGCTTAGGGCCCAGCCAGGCTGCAACAAGTACCATTTTAAAGGCTTTGAAATGACCCGACCCGGGCTTGAACCAGGATCTCCCGACCTCGTGGCGGCTAGTAGAGAGGCGATTTACGTTTAACCTTTCATAAAATTCTCATATTGCAGTTTATATTAAATAATAGAAATTTTAATTGTAAAAAACGAAAACCAAGCAGTATTATCATGCCACCTCACCAAAAAACACATTCTGCCGAAAGGTCTTGGCAAAGCGTGTTTCATTTTTAAGTTTGGCGCGGTAAATATGTGAGCTTGCTTTGTCCTGCATGTTCACAAGACGAGCGACTGACCGACAAGGTCTCTCGTCTTTGTGCATATTAAAAACACTGGGTATCTGATACCGATAGAAAGCCTAACAATTCATACACAAGACTGCGACATGTTTCACTTGAGTCGGTTAATTTTTATTAGAGAATGAAATCGGTAATTGTGTGTGTTGTCGGTAGAGTGGAAATTCGTGTCCACCCACCTTGACCCTCACTCTCCGTATCCGTCTCCCCCCTTCCAACCCGCAGCCCGCGCCGCTATCGCCAATGTTGTGATCATATGACCCATATAGACTATAGGCCCATGTATTCGTTGGCTATAAATTAAGCTGGCCTTTGTTAAGCCGCTGATGAAGCTCCTCTTTCTTCCGCTAGAACCAGGGTTTACTGTCGATTAGGGGCTCACCGTTCTCGAGGGGAAGGAGAGTGATTTTGACTTCGCGGGTTGTAGGTCAAACCTGGGTATGTGTTTCCATATCTGTCGTCAGACTTTCCACTTATCTTGTGAAGTAGATAACTAGCTAAGAGATTGTAAGCTGTCAGATATAACCGTTTATCCCACAGTTTTAGCCTCTGGACAGCTTCCTGGTATGATGACAGTGTTCTCGTGGTCCTTTGTCGTTGTTTTTGTAACGTTGGCCTAGATATATGGGCACAAATCTGACAAGTCCTTGCAGTCATGAAGTCCAGTTTACCAAGTTTACCCTTGAAATGATAGCTCGTCCAGACAGTTATTGAACTTAAAACCCATTTCAAAACGTACATGGAGTTCTTAGCACCTCTGCCAGCATGTGTCGCGTTCTCCACATCTGAAGAAAGATAGGAGGTGGACATTCACACAGCAAAAGCGTTCACAGCACAATTGCAGAAGTTCAGGAATAACACAGGGAAAACGAGGGAGCAGTCATTGCAAGTATGGCTTTATACATAATGTGACCGCTAAGTATAGGGTTACCCGTACTTTATATGCTCTAATCTTTTGTATTGTGAGCCAGCATAAGAATCTCCGAGGCCTGTTCGATTAGCATTGTGTTTAAATGATTTTTGTTAAATGTGTTGAGACAGCATTTTGAGTCATTGTAGACAAGCGACCTCTAAAAACTCCTTTATCACCACTTCCCTTTTTGACCTAGGCCTATTTCTGCGGAAGGCATTGTACTGGAGGAAATGTAAGTTGCTAATTTTAAGCATTTACAAGAAGACTTAGAACAAAACGCATATTAACCTCATCATTCTGTCACTGCTGCAGTTTTACTTTATATGCTATAAACAGGACGAGTGTGAGTTGCTCGTCTTTTATAGATCTGACGAGAGCAGATCCTGCGCGTCTCGGTGGCCTGACCCAGGACTTCAATGTTAGCCACATACACGCTGCTTGGTAAACTCAAATCAAGCACTTTTTTTTTTATTTTCACTCGAAGTCCATAGCATTTTCTTAGCCTCCAGTATTGATGCATATCTCGTCTAAACTGAAGCAAGCGCAAGGCCCTGACTGCACGGGTAGGAATAATTCAGTTCAAAACAGTAAATCCAGCTGTGTATCTGTGATCCTCCGTGCCCACCATTACGAAATTACGGTCCGAGAATGAACTTTTTGTTACAAGGGAGGCTACTCCGGCGATGTCGCTACTTTACCGCTGGCGCTACTGTCTTGAGCTGAATTCTTCCTTCCCGGGGCTGTCAGGACTTTGTGTTTTCGGCAGCAGCAACACCGAGTCTACACGAGATATGCACCAATACAGGTGTGTGGAATTTGTTACGTTTGGAGGCTGGAAGAAAATGTTATGGACTTCCAGCGAAAACATTTGCTTGATCTGAGAAAACCAAGCAGTCTCTGTGGCTAATAGTAAAGTACAGGGTCAAGCCACAGAGACGCACAGGGTCTAAACGAGATGCAAAGCTTTAGTCCGCAGCAAGCCGATCACAAAATGGTACGTACCATGTGCTAACCGCTCTGACTGCTCAGAAAGTCCCGTCCAAGTCTGGCTTGAACGTTTCGCTGTCACAGTAATGGAAATTAGGTTGACAAACTTTCCCTTGTGGGTTTTTCAAATGCTAAAAAACGAAAGAGCGCGTGTCGACTTTACATCTCCCTGTTTACGTAAAGCTCCGAGCAGTGCTTTCAGCGCAAGGAATTTCCTGACTCATATTTGGACGTAAAAGGTGTGATAGATTTCTGTTGCTAAAAGCATGCAATGTTTGTGAGGCCGAAAATATAACATCGCCATAAAGTGGGTATCCTTACATGAAACTTGTTAGAGGTCAGTTTCTTTTCAACTCATATTAGATTCACTTTATAGGGCAAGACCAACGATTTTTGACTGGTTTTCAGTTTTTTCTAGATCCTGTTTCATAAACACAAGACCCTCGCATACTTAAATCAGTTTTAATGTAAGTGATTAATTAGCTAATTTCTAAAACGGAAGTGACGCATGTGGTGTATGTAGGCCGTGCAACAACAACATAATACTATGTCAGGCGATGAAGCAGAGATGTGCTGTATCTATTTGCCAAATATATGTGCATTGCTGATATCAAAGGCTTTTCCAAACACTTAAGTGCATCATGTGATGTGTATTTAGCTGATTGCTGCGTATAAAGTTGCATATTAAGGTCATATCTTGCTCACGGCGGACACCGTATTTGTAGGTCTATATATGCCTTCAATGTAGTGTTGTAACAGCTGATAGTTTTGCTTGCGGAAGCCCTCTATGTGGTGTTGTTCAGTATACTAGCTGAAAGCACAGATGTTTTCAGGTAATTTAGCTTTAACTGAACGAACTCGCCTGTGTATCTGCGTGTTAGTAATTTTTATAAACGTTATTTTCAAGGGAAAAAGGCCAACGTAGACAAATCATGTGGTGTCGGTCAGTCATACTCACCCAACCCATGTATCGTGTGCTCAATGATGGTCCTGTCATTTGAATGAATAATTTAAATCAACTACACCAGGATATAACTTACTTTTCATCAATGAAGGCCTTTTTTCTAGGTCTAAATTATATTTTGAGAGAAAACTAACCTTGATGACCTAATATTCCTACATCTTGGTTTCAGTTGAAGGAAATGGTGACCAAGTTCATGCCCTCAGGAATGTGTGATATATGAATATATACGAATGATAAATTCATATTCTTCTGCTACTGGTACATTTATTTACTACCTTATTAATTTCCCGTATAGTGTGTACTTTATGTCTGCTGACAACAAATTTGGCGTGAACTATCATCTGATTACCTCAAAATAATATTTTTTCGCTGTTATTCCTCAATATTTAGAAAATACAGATCCATAAAAGAAGGCATAAAGAACGGATTCGGCAGCCACTTTTGTACTTTTAGCTGTTTAGAAGTGAATGTACGTATAACACATTATAAATATAATGTAGTTTTTACTTATCGGAGTCAAGTTCCACATCAGCCCAGGCCTATTTTTTTCTTTTTTATTATTATTATTATTTTGTTTTTTATCCCAGTTTCAGTTCCAAATTTGAAAGAATGCAGTGCGTGCACAAATTTCACTCTTTTTCACTCGCTAAGAATTTGTCACCTTGTTTAATGAGATGATCAACGAATTCAGGGGAATTAGTGGTACATGTTACTGAAGTTGAGAAAAGTTCAGGTCTCCACAACTCGATCAGGCCAGGCCTTCTAGAGGGTAGTGAAATAAAGCCTCGCTGTGCTATGCGGTATTGTGTAAGATGTGTATAGATGTAAACAGACAACAAGTTAAATGGTGGCAGTTCTAGTGTGTTCAACCTGATTGTCTAGTACAACTTTGATGACAAGGATCATGGCCGCTGGCTGAAATGCGACACTCAAAACACTACCAGTACACAGTATATCGTCTAGGCTATAGGTTAGGTACGGAGTCCGTCGTGTCCAAGCAAGAGTGTGATTTGTGACATATTGTAGGTCAGTGAACAACGATCGGTTAGTGCACGTGATGGACTGAGTGTTGTGTCTTTGATATGATGGATGTATACATATTTTGGCATATAACTATAGCACACCTCTGCTTCATTAGTATTGCGTTGTTGTTGTTGCGCTGCCTACATTCACCACGTTTTAGAAACTAATTAATTAATCTCTTATATTAAGTCGGATTTAAGTGTGCCTGAGGAAGTCAACGCTCTAGCGCAGCGTAATGACCCAGGATCCTCCCACCAATGCGGTCGCTGTGAGTTCAAGTACAGCCCGTGCTGGCTTCCTCTCCGGCTGCACTTGGGGTCCGCCAGCAACCGGGCGGATGGTAGTGGGTTATCCCCGAGCTCTTCCCAGTTTCCTCCCACAACAATGCTGACCGCCTTCGTATAAGTGAAATATTCTTGAGTACGGCGTAAAACACCAATCAAATTAATAAATAAAATCTTCCCCTCTTTCCAGACCCGCTACAGGTTGAGTGATGGAGGCAGAGGACATCCTGCGTCTGTTGGGAAGATATGGACGATACCAGATGCTTGTGTTCTTTCTAATCAGCTTGGTTTCAGTGCGCGGTGTGTGGCAGTTATTTGGCGCAATTTTCCTGGGTGCAGATCCAGGTCATCGCTGTTTTGTCCCAGAAAATAAGACATTTGCTACGAATGCCAGCTTCGTGAATCATAGTACCTCCTGGCGGCAACGGGAGGTAACTCAGTGTCGTATGCCAGTCCCGGGAGAGGTGAACACCACTCAACCATGTCAGTATGGATGGGTGTACGGCGACAACTTTACGTCTACATTCTTAACTCAGGTTTGTCTTAATGACATAACTAATATAAAGGAGAGCAAAACTAGAGCAGCGACGACAGTGTGATAGTTGCCAAATGTTAATGATCACACGTAACCGGTGAAATCCTGATCCTGACACTTGTCAGTTAGCATCTGTTAGGGGGTTTTTGTCACTGTTTGTGTAAATGCTTATAAAGTAACAACCTGCACCCCCCCTATCATCATGGCTCAGGCAGAATAGCTTAAGAGACTATACCAGAGAATTTCTACGTTCTGACCTGTATGCCTGTAACATCCTACAGGCTAGTCCTACATGTATGTGTGTCTGTATGCATATTGAATATGCCGACAGGTATTGGATGCAGACGTCAGGGGCCCGTCTTACAAAGCTGGAGTAAGGCTGCGACTAGGTGTAAGCCTGTCGAAGTGCGTCGCAGGAAAGACTGACCCTCTTACAAAGCTGGAGTAGCCGCGACTTGATGTAAAGTTTGGTGCAAATTTACACCTACCCTCGGGCTGACGTATTTTCCGTAAGTATACTAAATATGGCGGCGCTTGTGGTGTACGGTAGACATACTTGAAGCATTGCGACAACTTTGGTAAGACGCTACTAGGAGCTGATGAAAGCCGCTACTAAAGCTGACGTAAACGTATCCGTCTGACGTAAGCTACTCCAGCTTTGTAAGAGGTGCCCCAGAGCGAAAAGACCGACAGAAGTGGGGGCTGGCTGGCCACCGCTTGGTCGCTGGGGTACTCCTTCCCTTCCATCGCCTAGATCTCCCAAACTACATATCCTTTTTCATATAACACTGACGTGGCTGTGTTCCTTGATAATTTGCAGTTTGCAATAGAAGCCACTGGTGAAGAATTACTCAAAATGCTGTGTTATCGAACTTGATAAGCGGTGAATACATGTACAGTTCAAAGGGATCAGGCGTCGGGGATTCTTTGTCCGTCAGGAGAATCCAAGTTTATATACACATACAGCATGGAGAATAAAATCCAAACTGACCAAACCAACCAAGCAGTCAGTTAGTTGGCCATTGTCTCTTTTTTTTTTTAGTGGGATTTTGTCTGTGATCGGGCGTACCTGGTGGATCTCAGCTCGTCTCTCTTCATGGCTGGCATGATGATTGGCTCCTTGTTTATCAGCCCATTTGCCGACAAATATGGCCGAAAGAAGATCCTTCTGGGAGCATTATGGGTGCAAGGAATCCTCGGTGTTGCGGCTGCGTTTATGGACAACTACATTGTGTTTATGGTGATGAGGTTATTTCTGGGAGTGCTAAATCAGGTATTTTATGTATTGTATGCGAATGCATAGCAATGCATCATAAAGGCATGGAAATTTCCAAACTTTAAGGCCCCAGTTTTCCACCAAAGTACTACCAACAAAAAAAAGTTCTAAACATGATGCACAGATTTAACCTTTCTGGGGTTCAGTTATGCTACATGTTCTTTTCAGAAAGTATTATGGTGAAATGATAATTTCTATGGCGAAATGATAATTTTGATGATTCCACAATCTCACTATATATTGTTTGTGCTTTTCAGACAATTGGATTAGTGGCTTACGTAATGGTGCCAGAGGCTTTCCCGTCCTCCAGTCGCACGATGCCTTACATCGCTCTCTTCCTGTTTTGGGCGGGCGGAGTCATGTCGCTGGCGTTGCTAGGATACCTGATCCGAGACTGGCGACACCTGCAGCTGGCCATATCCATTCCTAACTTCCTTACAGTGGTGTATTGCTGGTAAACAGGTTTCCTTATAAAACATTTTCCTTTCCATTTCCTGTGCAAAAAGATTTTGAAAACAATTCCTAAACCCCTTACATCTGTGTATTACTGGTAAACCGGTTGCCTTATATAACATGCGTACATGGGAAGGTGTGCCAGCAACCGGAGGATGGTCGTGGGTTTCCGCCGGGTTTCCTGCTGGGCGCCGTCGCATAAGTGAAATATTCTTGAGTATGGCGTAAAACACCAAGCAAACAAATAAATAAATGAAAAACATGTTTCACTTTCCATTTCTTCTGCATTAAGTTTTGAAGACAGTTCCTAACTTGCTTATATTTGTGTATTACAGGGTAAACAGGTTTACTTATAAAACATATTTTGCTTTCATTTTCCTCTGCATAGAGATTTTGTAGGGAACAAGGTTGTTTTGGGGGATAAAAATGTATTTCTGGGGTGCTAAATTCATATAATTGAGAAGAGCCTTGGTGGTCCAGTGCTTAGAGCGTCCGCCTCGAGGTCAGAAGGCCCAGGTTCAATCTTGGGTCTAGTCATACCAAAGACTTTAAAAATTAAACTTGTTACTGCCCTGCTTGGCGCTCAGCATTGAGATTTTAGAGCAAGGAAACCGGACTGGTCGGGGCAGTGTCAGTATAATGTAACATGGGTCGGATGTCATGTCTGGTGTCTTCGGCATGATGTTTCAGTGGCTTCAGCACTGGCCCTGCCACAAGAAGACACAGTATATGCACAAACCAGACGGACTCCTCATCATACGACTGAATCATTGTTAAGTACGACGTTAAACCTCAAGCAATTACTCACTCATATAATTGAGGAAAGAACTGAATCCTCTCACAGCGGACAGTTATCCATTACCCCGCTGATGACGTGAAATAAATATTCACTAGACCTTTTATCAGTGGCCAGATCGTTGAAATCATGCTCGTTGTACTGCATCGTTAATGTAGTAATAAATTTTCTACTTCTCTTTACGGAGTGTCCATATGTGGATTGTTTGCTGGTTTGGTCCATGAGATGGTGAACCATCATCGTTAAAAGGGAAAGATCAAACACAAATGTAGTTATGATGAGTTAAAAGACCATTCAAAACTGCATCTGAAAAAAGCTTCACTGAAGTTTTAGATTGTTTTTCACCAAAGTTAGCGCAGTTAAATGTTGTGACTCTGTGGTGGGTTTTATTGACCATATTAATGATGTGGTTCACCAGTCATGCCTCGACGAATTTTCTGTGTCCCTAAATTAGAAATTTAACTTAATATAATATTAGCCTTTCCATACACAAACCAACATTACAGGAATACTCGTCACAAGAACTTTATTCTGAGCTGAACATAGAGATGTACAAAAGTTTGGGTGACGTCGCTGGTGAACCACATTATCAACACCGCGCGTAAAACCCACCAGCCAAAAAAAAATTATTTCACTGCGTTTAATCTGATGGAAAAATTTAAACAAGTCGGTTAAGTTAATTTCAGATACAGTTTTTCATGGTGTTTTCACTCACCATGACTTAGTTCTTAGCGCGCCTGTATTAGTACAGGTGTAGCTTATGTCGAACCCTGAGAGTGGTGGATGTCCAATAACAGGGATAGCGACGATAAACAAAATGTTAGGGGTGGTGTCTTCAAAAGTACTGCATGCACTGAACTCAGGGTTTGCACACATGAAGAGCGCAGTAACACGGATGGGGTGTACGTAGCTGAGTTGGTTAGCGCACTGGCGCAGCGTAATGAGACTGAAGCCTCCACCAATGCGGTCGCTGTGAGTTCAAGTCCAGCGCATGCTGGCTTTGTCTCCGGCCTCACATGGGAAGAACTGCCAGCAAACTGCGAATGGTTGTGGGTTTCGCCCGGGCTCTGCCTGGTTTCCTCTCACCATAATGCTGGCCTCCGTCGTATAAGTGAAATATTCTTGAGTACGGCGTAAAACACCAATCAAATAAATAAATAAATAAACAAATCACAATAACATGAGGGGGATATTCCATCGTTGATTCTGTTTGTGCATATTAATGATTGTATTACTGAATTACTGAGTTCCTCACTTAGTGTACTGTGTATTAGAATCTGTGTTAAACAAAATGTTGGTGGTGGGATCTTAAAGAATACTGCATGTATTGAGCTCAGGGTTTGCACAAATGTAGAGCACTATAACACGAGGTGGATATCCCGTCATTGATTCCGTGTTCATATTAAATACCTTACATTACCGAATTTCTGACCTAGTGGACTGCATATTATAACCATTGTTAAACAAAATGTTAGTGGTGGTACCTTAAAAAATACTGCATATATTCAGCTCAGGGTTTGCACACAATTAGAGCACAGTAACACAAGAGGTATGTTAATCAGTCATGCCCTGCCTTCAATTCAAGGTATTAATTACCGTAAATTGCATCTTTCACCTTCAGACGCCGAGTAACAAGGAAAGCTATGTTCAACAAAATGTATCTTAAAAAAAAACTACTGCACGTGTTGAGCTCAGCCAATGTTACGGGTTTTCTCTCAAAAATTACACCCTTCACCAGTTTGTTATGGACTTCCACAAGTATATTAATTTGAATTATCTATCTCATCAACGTTTATTCGTTACTCTCTCGCCATCTGTCCCCTACAGGAGAGCTCGTTGGTAGCCTCGCTACCATGTCTGAGTTGTCTCGTCTTTCCCTTTAAGTGACAGACTCACAGGCACTATACTCAGGCACATACAGGGTGTCCCCAAAAATGTACTCACCCTTTCCCTTTAAGTGACAGACTCACAGGCACTATACTCAGGCACATACAGGGTGTCCCCAAAAATGTACTCACCCTTTCCCTTTAAGTGACAGACTCATAGGCACTATACTCAGGCACATACAGGGTGTCCCCAAAAATGTACTCACCCTTTCCCTTTAAGTGACAGACTCATAGGCACTGTACTCAGGCACATACAGGGTGTCCCCAAAAATGTACTCACCCTTTCCCTTTAAGTGACAGACTCATAGGCACTGTACTCAGGCACATACAGGGTGTCCCCAAAAATGTACTCACCCTTTCCCTTTAAGTGACAGACTCATAGGCACTATACTCAGGCACATACAGGGTGTCCCCAAAAATGTACTCACCCTTTCCCTTTAAGTGACAGACTCATAGGCACTATACTCAGGCACATACAGGGTGTCCCCAAAAATGTACTCACCCTTTCCCTTTAAGTGACAGACTCATAGGCACTATACTCAGGCACATACAGGGTGTCCCCAAAAATGTACTCACCCTTTCCCTTTAAGTGACAGACTCATAGGCACTATACTCAGGCACATACAGGGTGTCCCCAAAAATGTACTCACCCTTTCCCTTTAAGTGACAGACTCATAGGCACTATACTCAGGCACATACAGGGTGTCCCCAAAAATGTACTCACCCTTTCCCTTTAAGTGACAGACTCATAGGCACTATACTCAGGCGCATACAGGGTGTCCCCAAAAATGTACTCACCCTTTCCCTTTAAGTGACAGACTCATAGGCACTATACTCAGGCACATACAGGGTGTCCCCAAAAATGTACTCACCCTTTCCCTTTAAGTGACAGACTCATAGGCACTGTACTCAGGCACATACAGGGTGTCCCCAAAAATGTACTCACCCTTTCCCTTTAAGTGACAGACTCATAGGCACTATACTCAGGCACATACAGGGTGTCCCCAAAAATGTACTCACCCTTTCCCTTTAAGTGACAGACTCATAGGCACTATACTCAGGCACATACAGGGTGTCCCCAAAAATGTACTCACCCTTTCCCTTTAAGTGACAGACTCATAGGCACTATACTCAGGCACATACAGGGTGTCCCCAAAAATGTACTCACCCTTTCCCTTTAAGTGACAGACTCATAGGCACTATACTCAGGCACATACAGGGTGTCCCCAAAAATGTACTCACCATTTGACTGCCAATTACTCATATTTTTTTGGTTTTTGTTTCAGGTGCAACTAACCCTAAATAATGATAATAATAATAATTTAACTCATTATATAAGTCAACAGTCACCTACATCAAAACAAAATACACGAGTAATGGACAGTCAAAGAGTGAGTATATTTTTTGGGACACCCTGTATTAAGTTTACAATAAATCAGCTTGCAATTGTAACATCTTGGTGCTCGGATCGTCTTCTTGGTGATGTCTGTTGGAGAAATTCTCTATGGTACAGTAATTTGCTTTTCGCAACAAAATGGCGAAATCGTCTTTTTTATCTCTAGTATTCGCCACCGTAGGTATTGTGGTGACAACACAACACTTTGAGTAATACTAGACCAGTGACGTCTATTGAACTGCATTTAACACCACTGTCATTTTTGGTACCAAATTCTGCTTAAGCCAGTCCGTTTGGGACGTGCAAGTTGTTACTTCTTAAACACTTATGGTCAGAACGGTTAGAATAAACTCTGAGGTGAAATGACAAGACCCCGGATTTCACCGGTAATGTGTGACCATTTCCCAGCTATCAGAGTGTTGCCGTTGCTCTGCTTTTACCGTCTGTGCAGTAGTCTTTTATGTTGTAAACTTGTAATGAATCAGAATCAAGAAGTGATGTGGCAGGGTTGTCAACAAAAAATGGCTTGCCGAAATTTTTCCAGAGATGCATTTGACTTTTCCTTGCCCTGGCCCGGTTTCACGAAGCGCACTTAGCTAAGTATGCCCTTCATTACCATCTCAAAGTATGGTGTAGAGATATGAATTTCACTTAGGTGAAAGCCGTACTTAACCCTAAATATACTTCATGAAACTGGCCCCTGGCTTTTATTCATTTTGGCTTTCAAACGTCCTCGCTTTGTCTGTTGCAGGATTTTACCAGAATCTTTACCTTGGCTGATGGCAAAGCATAGGTATAAGGAAGCCGAAGCAGTCGTAAGGAAAGCAGCCAGGTTGAACAGGGTGACTCTGCCGCCAGAGGTTATGAATCTGTCTACTTCTTACGTTTTCGCGGGACTAATTTCAATGGAGGACAAGAAAACTGAAACTAAAGCTGAGAGACACCAGAGCGGCATCTCAGTGTCTTTGGCGTCCGAAGTGGAATGCAGTGATGATGGTGATACAGAGTTGATGGAATTTTCCAAGTCTGACAATCACCCTGATTCTCACAGTAACTGCCCTACAGGGTTAAGACAAGGAGCAGTGGGTGAGAAGAAAGGACTTCAAACTAACAGCTGTGGTGCTTCAGTTCTGACTACATACCAAACTGTATCAGATTCTTGTGAGCCGGAAAATCCTCTCGGAAGTGTACTTACCCCTGATGTGAGATCCCCTCGCTCCTACTCAGTGATTGACTTGTTTCGCACCCCACGCATGAGGATTTACTCTTTTGTTATCTTTTATTTATGGTAAAGATTACGGGATTAACTCAGTATTGAGAATAGATCTGTGATCTGTTTCATTCTCACCAGGTTGGCTTTGAGAAGTACAGATCTGTACTCTTCCATTTACGAATCTGGAGCTCCGTTTTTACCACTGTCCTCAACACGTCAAAGCTGTACGCTTCAAAAACATGTTTCCTTTAATCCCAGAGTAATTCTGGCTAAATATCACCTTCTTAAATAATAAAGAGCCTCAGTTCACAATTATCTCAAATGTACCTGGGTGCATCTATAGCTAGCCAAAGTTCGCTGACCGCACTCGGCATCTGTCGGAAAAAAATGAACTGCATCGGTTACATTTGTGTTAATGCTGACTTTGTGATCTGTATTATTGCTGCAAAATGAGGTGATATTAATGAAAAATTACTTTAAGATCACAGGACACCCATTTTCGTCGCGTACACCTTTGGCACTTTGAGGACAGCACAGGTAACGGGACCGAGTTCCAAGTAAATGTAACGATGCACTGCTTTGAATATGGACGCTAAGCTGGGAACATGGCCCACTGCTCTGGGAGCTATACTGAGAAATGACAACTCTTATATGTCAGCTCGTGTTCCAATGTGTAAATTATTTTAAACTACAAATCCTTATTGTCCTCTTTAGAAATTTATATATGATATTGTACCGAAATTTTGCAGAATCACTAAATATATGCTCGTGTGCTCCCCAAAATTCTCCCTTGAGCCAACCTCCATCATCCTCTATGTCAAGAACATGTTGAACATAAATTGTGTTCAATTTGCCATACTGTTTCAAACAAGCAAAAACGCTTATATCATGACCAAATTATTTTTAGAGGGGCAACGATCAAAACTCTAAAAAAAATAATTCCCAAACGGTCTCAATTTTTTGACTTTCCATGGTACCACAACCATTGGGTTTTGTGGACATGTGTTACATGTGATAAGCATGACAAAAGGATTTTGAATAATTCTAGACCAGTGACGTATATTAGTATATTGTATTTAATATCACAGCATTTTTTTTTTTTATCTAATTCCGATTAAGCCATGGTGCTATAGGGGAGTGTAAGTTGTTACTTCGTAAAAGCTTACCTGAACAGTTAGAATCCTTAACTGAGGTAAATTGACAAGAGGCCGGATTTCACAAGTAACGGGTGACCATTTGGAAACTATCATACTGTCGCCATTACTCTGGTTTTACTCTTTATGCTGTAATCTTTTACAATATGAAGGATACATGAATTTATTTATTTATACATTCGATAGGTACGCAGATCTCAAGACTATTTCACTTAAACGACTGCGGGCAGCATTATGACGGGAGGAAACCAGGAAGAGACCATGGAAAACACACAACCATCCGCAGGTTGCTGGCGGGCCGAATTCTACATGAAGTCCCTGTATTTAACACTGAAGAAATCGGTTTATGCGGTTATTTATTGATTACTTTTGATGTCGGGTAAGAGAAACATGAACATCTGATCCTTTCTCTTTGTTTAGGCTAGTCACCAGTTTAAGCTACTTCGGAATCAGTTTTGCCGTTCCCACATTGCACGGAGACATCTTCCTCAACCTATTCATCAGCGGACTGGTCGAAGTGCCGGCCTATCTCATCTGTATGGGAACTGTTGAATGGTGAGCACAGTATGACCACAGGGCACATTCAGTGAGTTAAGACTTCTTAACATTACGAGCACTTAACGACAGTGACAGCAATGCAATTTGCAGGGGGGCAGGGGCATGATGTTTCTCAAGGTTTACTGACGACGGTCTGTTATAGACTCGGAACGAATGTCCATTTCGACGCGTAGGTTTACGCCTGTCCGAAGTTTAACATTTACGACGCTGCCCTTTCCTAAAATATTTCTAAGCCTTTCACAGGCTGTAAAATGGCGCACTTTCACAAAACTTGATGAATCATTTTCTCGCAAATATATCTAGAAGTAAGAGCTTGATTTAATGTTTACTGCACATTATGAATTCTTGCTAACCCTTTGCGCGTGAAGGTATGGATGGCTCTGTACTTTACACTTGCAAGGTTTCCTGTTGTGTCACCAAGCTGGAAGAATTACATTAGCGTAATTAATAATGAGAGAATAACATTTTTCCTGCATTTTGTGTCTCTGACGTTGAGATGTTTGATGTTAAATCATCAGATATACCAAATCTCGGTATAATCTCAGCCGAGGGCACGGATTCTGTTTTAGACATTTAGTCTTACATGAAGTTCATGCGTTAGCATGGGCTTTCCACCAATATGGTGTATGCGCTGCGCTTGAACTACGGGTAAAACGTCTGTACAGCACAAGTCACAAATCTCGTCTGTTGCTGAAACCCTTATTACGAAGCGAACTAGTCAACTGATTGGTAAACCCGGATATCGATTGAATATTTTCCAGTATGGCCATTCATTACATCTCTTGCATGTACTCTTCAAGATTTGCTTTATGTTTACAGCCTTGGGAGACGACGCCCGCTTTGTGTGTTCAGCTTGGTTTGTGCCTGTGCCAGTATTATAGCTATATTTATACCCACCTCCACAGGTACACAGTTTTATAGCTATATCTATATCCTCCTCCACAGGTACACACTGTTTCAGCTATATTTATGCTCACCTCCGCAAGTACACTGCTTTATAGCTATACTTATACCCACCCCCACAGGTACACAGTATTATAACTATACACTCACCTCCACAGTTACACAGTATTACAGCTATATCTATGCCCTCCTGCACAGTTACACAGTATTGCAGCTATATTAAATCCCTCCTGCACAGGTACACAGTGTTATAGCTGTATTCATACCCACCTCCACAAGTACACATTTTTATAGCTGTATTTATACCCACCTCCACAGGTACACAGTGCTAAATTTGATGACATCAGAACATTTTCAGTAATTCTACACCAGTGACGTCTAATTTGTGTGTTCACCTTGGTTTGTGTCTCTGCCAATATAACAGCTAAGTTCATACCCTTGTCCACAGGTACAAAGTATTACAGCTATATTTATGCCCTCCTCCACAGATACATAGTATTAGTTATATTTATGCCCTCCTGCACAGGTACACAGTGTTATAGCTGTATTTATACCCGCCTCCACAAGTACACAGTATTATAGCAGTATTTATTCCCACTTCCACAGTATTCCCTTGTGCACAGTATTACAACTATATTTATACCCAGTTCCACAGCTACACAGTATTAAATTTGATGACAACAGAGCATTGTAAGTAATTCCACCCCAGTGGCGTCTAATAAACTGCAATTAACGTCACTGTGCATTTTTAACATAATTTTGCTTAAGCCATGATTCAGTTGTTACTAATTAAACGTATGCACATGAACGCTCAGAATCACACCCGAACTGAGGGAAACTGGCAAGAGGCCAAATTTCACCGGTTACATGTGACCATGCGCCAACAATCACACTGCGGTGGCTGGTCGCTTTTGCTCTCTGTACTGCAGTGTTTGATATTTATTTTGCGTTCTTGTCAAACAACAACATCAGAAGTTTCTTGTTGTCATGAAAATTATTTTTTTGTAATAATTTTTTATTGTCATGAAAATTAGAGTCATTGTATAAATATGTACAACATTTTCTGCTTTCAGATTCCGGTGCAGATCTTACCTGGTTAAAGACAGCTTTGGCGATGGTTAGCAAATTTGGGGTGACAGGTTCCTATGTCATAGTATATCTGTTTTGTGTGGAGATTTTCCCTACTGTTGTGAGGTTAGTTCCCCTTTAATGTACCTGAGACCTGTGATAATGATAAGTAGATCTGGGATCACGGGATCTTATGTTATATTCTACTTTTTTTTGCTCTGAAGATATGTCCAGCTGTAGTAAGGCGAGAACCTCGTTGTTTCAATAGTTCTGTCTGGATAGTTTGGTACTCCGTTTGGAATCCTAAGATTTGGTGAAGGACATTTTCACTTCCCATGTCCTCTCTCTGTCTGAGTAAAGGGCACGGCAAATAACCATGAGGCACTCTTAGTGCAGAATCAGTTCTGATCATGACAATAGTTTCATAGATTCTCACCCGTTCTTATTAGTGGGGTGAAACACTCTAAGGTGGTCGATTGTCAGTTTGTGCAGACCTCTTGTCTCCCACCAGCATACATGGCGCACAAGTCTGTACCCCATTTGTGGGAAGTCAATGCGTCGAATCCGACATTCGTATACCAGCCGGCAACCTAAACGGGCGTTCCGGGGCCAATAATCTCAAGGCCAGATTCCAAAAACGACAAATAACACAAGCCGCCAAAGAACTAAGAAAATGGATAAACATAAAATTAACACAGATGCACGCAAAGAGAAGCAGTCAACAGTTTTCAGTGATGACGAAAAGACGGAATGAATAAATGAATAAAATCAGCATGCAAATGGTGTACGATTTTGGTATATATGATGTCGATAATCAAACATGTATCTCAGTTGCACTTAAATTGCAACTGTTCATATAAGTCAGTCATAAACTCCGGTTTCCCGTTCGCCCATTTTTTGGTTGACGTTTGGTATACGAATGTCGGTTTCGATGCCTAGGTCTTGTACTCAAACACCTGATCCACATTGTATATAAGTGAAAACAAACCTCTGTTTCCCTTCCTCCAACCAGCTTTCGTTCAGTTCTTACCAGCTTCTATCTGCAGCCTCAGTTTGGATTCCACCAACCTTCAGGCTCAATTTGGTTTCTGCTAGCAACTTCCATTTTGTTCCTACAGTCTGTTTTTCTCGGTTTTCTCAGTGGTTCCCTTCAGCCTCACTTTGATTCCAAGCAGCCTCAATCTGGTTTACTTAGGCCTCTGTTGTGATCCCACCAGCCTCTTCTTGGTTTTCTACAGCCTTTGGTTGATTTCTTCCAACTTCAGTGCGATTTACATCAGTCTCCGTATTGATACCACCAGCCTGGGTTTGCCTCCCTATGTCGTCTTGTTGATTATTTTGAATCCTTGGTTGATATCCCCCAAACATCTGTTCAACACTTCCCAGTTTCTGTTGCTGCCCTTTGCTTATAACCTCTAGACTCCTTAGTTGCCGTCGCGTAAATTATGGAGTTTCTAAACCGGTCTAAAATCTTGTTAAACCGCATTAGTGAGTTTTCACTTCACAGTACACTGGTTTTTTTTTCTTCAGTGGTTCATATCTATGTTTTCGATGTACTGCAGTAGTGCTAGCCTTCAAAATAACCTATGCTGAGATGGCAGAAATACGGCCGACGTAACTCTGTAGGGGGAACTGAACATGTCTGAAAGGGTGCACAACCTGTTGCTCGTTGTTGTTGTTGGAAAGGCTGGCCTGTTTTTATGTGAGAATTGGTGGAAAACTGGTGGGTCAACCAATCCGTATTATGATGTTTTTTTGTGTGTATGCTGATAAATGAGCATTTGAAAACTGGATAAAATAGAATATGGCGCAAGAGTCGAAATCGGTTCAATATTTGGCCACAAGTCATAGTTTTTGGTTTGGTTTGGTTTGGTTTTTTTACACATTTTGAACATTTTTAGTGCAGAAAGTGTACTTTTTGAAGACTAGCACATGGTTGGAGGTGTGATGTAACATGTTGCATGAGATTATGTTATGCAGTTTAAGGGTATGTTTTGGGTGTATCATAAGAATGACATTGTTAGGACAGATTTCTGTGATTTTAGGGATATGTGCACTCAG
The DNA here is from genome assembly GCA_016165875.1 of Acanthopleura granulata. NCBI lineage: Eukaryota > Metazoa > Mollusca > Polyplacophora > Chitonida > Chitonidae > Acanthopleura > Acanthopleura granulata. Next base: position 19,089,220 of record JABBOT010000006.1, read on the forward strand.
TGCATTTTTCTCGACATTCCCAGGCAAAACTGTGGACTGCACCCATAATGTTACAGTGCATGAGGTTTGACTGTTGCCCTTCGTCAATGAAATGGCGTCAGGTCCTGCTACCGTGCGTTTGTCGGGTTCTCGTTCAAACTTCAAGCTCGTAGTCCGCTAACAATTTGCATGTGAGGTACAGATTTGAATATCTCAGGGGTTCTTTGATTCTGTTGTTGACCAAAGAATCATGAGGATGTTATAAACAAAAAGCTTACATGCCCCCCCAAACAACCCGTCTGTATTTTTTCTGCATTTATGACCTCTTTCCAGGAACCTTGGCATTGGCATTGCTGCGGCCTTTGAAACTGCCGGCGGTGTGGCTGCTCCCTTCATTGCCTCCAGCGTATGTATATTCTCTTTAGCGTGGAACGTTGAGGTTTAAAAATAGACATATGTCAGTTAAGATTGGTTTATTGGTTTTAGCGCGTGAGCTGTCTTACACGCTGAAATTGCCAGCAGATCTCATGCCACACAATCATCAGCAGTTTCTGCAGGTCTGATGATCCGGGATCAGTACCGTGGCGGGTCAAATGACGATCATGTGACGAGTAGTCATTACTATGTATATATACTGTATCTTCTTGTGGCAGGGCGAGTCCATATCGCCGAAGTGTTGTTGCCACTGGAACAGCATGCCGAAGACATCAGACATGACACTCCACCCAGTCACATTACAGGTATACTGACACCTCACCGACCAGTCCTGTTTCCTTGCTCTAACCTCTCAGTGCTGAGTGCTAGGCGAGGCAGAGGCAGAAACATTTTTAAAGTTTTTGGTATGACCCAACTCAGGATTGATCCCAGATCTCCCAATCCCCATCCCGATGCTGATCCCAAAGCAACAGATGTCGCTGATGTTACACATTGCAAATTACCTGTTTTAATGGGTCGAAGGTGCTAATATCTGTTGCAAGAGGTTTCCCCCTTGTAGTTCCAAAAATTGTGTCTGTTTTGTCTCTAATGCGGAATAGCTTCTTTAGATGAAACACCAGTATAAATGAGGCTAGTCTCATATTTTTTCTCCAAAAAAAAACCCCTAAATTTAGTTTGACCTGCTAAGACTTAGAATTCAAAAGTGTACCAAAATTATCTCTTTTTTTCAGGCAAAGACCATTCCCCGACTGCCTCTGACAGTGTTCGGAGTGCTGACTACAATAGGCGGGGTGCTGTGTCTGGTCTTACCAGAAACGCATCGTAAGCCTTTGCCGGAAACCATAGAGGAAGTTGAAGGCTGGGATAGGAAAGCTGGAAAGAAAGATAAAGGAGAACAACTCTGAGAGATCCAAGTCTTTCTGGAGTAGTTTTAGAGTAAACTCCCCTGACGTTAGTCCGACACAATCTATGTCTGTATTGAGTATTTAATATACTGATAGGAATTGCATGTATAGACGTCAGACCGAAAAGACCCATAGAAACTGATGCTCTGCGGCGATCGCTTTGTCGCTGGGGTACTCCCTCCTTTCTATCGCCAAGATCCTTTTCACATAACATTTGCATGGCTGTGTTCCTTGATAATTTGCCCTCACACTGGTGTATGATATACGCATACATGGGCAAACACGGATACTATGAAACGGGCACAAATCTCTTTTTTTCATTTCACATGCCCCTGTCAGCACAGACAGTCAGGTCCTAGGTCTCGTTATGCGAAGCCAAATGTGACATTGATCAGAGCCAGCTGTCATCTCATCGAGTGCATATTGCTGCGAACCATCGGGCAATGGAGAAGGCAGCAATTGAAATTTTGCATAAAAACTGATATTATTAACAATAGACCGAAGCCACGTGAATTTTTTCAATACTGAAACAGTCCGATGCCTTTGGTGTATTGTTAAATGGATGCTGCACCCAGCGACTCCTCCATTATTATTGGACTCTGAATAGCTTTGATCCTGCTCGCCACATTGGCTCGTCTCGTGTCTTACAGGAGAAAAAATACAATCTGAGAAGTGGATCGTACCCTGATTATCCACGTTGAGAAGTTAAAAAGAGATTTGTGGCCTCTTTGGTATCAATGCTTTGCCATGTATGGGTATATTATACACCAGTGTGACGGCCAATTACCATGAAATACAGCCATGCAAATGTTACGCGAAAATGATCTGTGGTTTTAGAGATTTAGGCGATAGAAGGGAGGGAATACTCCAGCGACCAAGCGGTCGCCACAGAGCACCGGATTCTATGGGGTTTTTCGGTCTGACGTCTGTATGCTATATTTGCCAGTATATTAAATATGCATACCGACGCAGATCGTGTCGGACAACTCTTTATATGCAATACCGTTCCAAACGAATATGTTCCTGTAATACGGTACCGCCAGCAATTTCAGCTAAAGACAATGGAAGACTGTGCTAAGTATCAAAATGTTTTTTAGGTAGTTGCTCAAAATCATTTCCCTGGCCTATGTCAAAAAATGTGTAATTTCTGCAGCGGATTGACCCCAGATCAATGAAGTCTTCCTTAGAGCCATGCCAAACGTTTATAAGAGCATTCATGACAGCGACATTGATCTTTTTACACCCCTCTGTACTTTTAAGGGACATTTTTGTTTTATTTGTGCTGATTTACGGGTTTACTGAACCATTATTATATATTATTCCGCCGTTTGCCCCAGCTGTTTGACGTTCTAAGGCAACGTATTGATTGACTTTCTATGCAACCAGTTGTTTAACATTCACTTATAATGTATATAATGTAATAATGTATAAAAAAGTCTGTAACTGGGCTTATTTGAGATTGACATCGATAAAATGTGTTTAAAAAGGTGAAAATTAAAAAAAAAAAAACAAGATAAAGTCACAGGCTCAAATCCAGGTCTTGCTGGTTCCTCATTGGCTGACATTTAGTGTGTAATGTATTTGACATCACTGCATTGTTTTTACCTGATTCTGACTGAGCCATGGTGCTAGGGGTGGAGATGGAGGGGGGGTTAAGTTGTTACTTCTTAAGCGCTTACCTGAACAGTTAAGCGCTTACCCTAACTGAGGTCAAATGAAAAGAGGCTGGTTTTCAAAGGCATCTTGCGGCCATTTGCAAACTACAACACTGTCGTCGCTGCGCTGGGTATACTCTCTATGCTGCAGTCTTTAGGAATGCAGTCGTCATTTTGGTATATTATTATCTAGTGAAGTACAATTTACAATTTCACAATTAAAATATCCCTTTTGTCTTAAAGGCGGCATAACAGGAGGCTTTGGTTATCCTTGTGCAGATTTAGGTCGAAATAAGATGTATTAACAAGACTATTTATAATCTTCTTTAGATCGAACTAAAAAGACTAGTTTGTGTTTCACCGACATTTTGATATGGGTGTTGCTAAAGGCCAACAAATCATCAATATACCGTCTGATAGATGAAAAAAGTCGAGCTGGGTACAGATTGGCCACTCTTCAGGCACTCTCTGGCATTTCCTTCTCGCCCAACACATGTAACCGCCGTATTTTGTTACAAGTTAAACATACTTGGCTGTGGTACAAAACACAGATCAGTTCAATCTTTGAAAGCTTCTGCTTTCACTAATTACTTTCCAATTAGTGCTGTACAGTTTCCAACGACATCCCGAAGCCGATATTTTAAAAAGAACCTTGAAGTAAGGAACCTTCACTTGTTGAAACAAATACATTTACTTTTCGTGTTTAGATAGTTCAGTATTGCAGGGAAAATCTCAATTACACTAGTCCATAAAAAAAATCACTCGATAAATCAAGTTCAGAGCACCATGCAACTGAACAGGCTGCGTTGCATTTTTTGTACGGGTGTGAGGTGATTTGCCATGTCGACGTTTTTTATTGAGCTACGGATTTAATTTCCATGACGTCAACAATCATAGTCCGAATTTGTTGTGTGGAGAATTTGTTATGAAAATTTGTCGAGGTTAAATTATCGTGCTGCAATGAGATCTTAACATATCATGAATATTTTTTTAACATTTCTTTGTAGCCGATAATAGTAATACTGTGACTTTAGACCGAACATTTGGTACAAGTGTTCACACGTCTGTAACTGTGTTATGTAAACTTAAACTATTCCCAAAAGACACCCACGATTTTGTTTTTCCTTAACACGGTCTTAAAGAACTTATATCTTGCTTCCGAATTTCGGGATACACACTTTTTCCATCGACTATGCAGGAATTGTCCAAGTGTACGAGAAAAAAATTATTCAGCGTCTTTCTGGGTCCAGACGAAATATGGAGCAATACAGGTGTGTGGAATTTGTGACGCTTGGAGACCGGAAGAAAATGCTATGGACTTCGAACGAGAAAGGATGCTCTGAGTTAACCAATAAGTGTCTCTAGGGCAAATTAGTAAAGTACAGGGTCAAGCAACAGAGGCGCCCAGGGTCTAATAGTCAGCGTTACCGTGATCCATACCCTTGCTTTTCAGGTAAGTAAGCCTAAATTTAAAAATGTTCGACCCGTTCTTAAGTGGATTTGAGGATGGAGCTGGGCCTTAAGAATTACCATTTTATACTTAGCAATAAAGCATATTTTGGTAAAAACATTTCTTTTTGTACTCTACATGCCCATTAAAAGTCAGACTTGGCATTAATTCAGTGACACAGAGCATGGTTTGGCAACGTTAGAATTGGCTTTTGGTGATCAGGTTGACATGATGACCGTGTGAAGTCAATTTCATCCTTGAATTCAATCGTGACCGATAATGTTAGTTATAGGGCACAATCAATCCCACTCACAGGGGACTGTGCATGGGTGCCGCATTTAAGAATCACCATTTTGGGGTTTTCAGCGGTAGGTCTGTGTGATCCAAGTGTCAATCCTTTCGTACGTGACTTGACCGATAAATCTCTTCTAGCTGCCGGATAGAGGCGGGAGAGCTCGGGAGTAATGTTTGCCAAAGATGGCTTTACCAGAGTCACTCCCATTGCCTCTAACCATAAGTGAAATGAATCTTGATTACGAAGCTGAACAAATAAATAGATAAATAAATAAAATAAGTCCAGACTGCCTCCAGCGTTTTATACAAGGTGTCGTTTAATCCTACATGAACTCCACCGTCGTTCCGATGTTTGGATATCGCTATACCGGTAGAGTCATACAACCTTCCATTTAATTTCTGGGGAGTAGTACCAGCGTTCTGCCTCCCCGCAACTCAGCCATTTGTCTTGTGTCCTCTGTCAAAGTTCACACACTCGGACACATGCGCACTACCATTTCGGCGGTCTCACCTTCATTATTTAGGAGCTGGCCAGCCAAAAAGTTCATCGCTCCATGTTAAAACAAACACCACGCAATGATTTATGGCGTCACTTCCGTTTGTAGCGCGGGGACGGCCTAAAACCCGGAATGAAAAACCGGGAAGATCCAAGCTTTCTCAACATATTATATTTGTGTCTCAACGCCGTTGAGTTTGGTCCGACCGGAGTACTAGATTTCCCGTAATTGCCGTTTATAAATACCTGGGTCCCCCTTTTCCGGGTTTTCTCCATTCCCGGTTTTTCATTCCGGGATTTAGGTTGTCCATGTAGCGTGTACCATAAAACATGGCGTCGTTTTTTCTTTTTGCATGGAGCGATGAGCTTCTTGGTCGGTCAGCTCCGCAAAGATGAAGGTGAGACCGCCGAAATTGTAGCGCTCGTATTTATTAGCGTCTGTACTTTTGCAGAAGACACAAGGTAAGTGGCTGAATTGCAAGGCGGTAGAACTATGGCACTGCTTTTCGGAAATTAAATGGAAGATTGTATGATTCCACTGGTATAGCGACATCCAAACATCGGAGAGACGGAGAAGTTCATGTAGCACTAGGTGTCGTATATCTTTACACTGAGGCTTTTTTTGTGACCGCTATGACAGGGAACGACTGGAGTTGTAAGTGTAGACGTAACTTTGTTATTTTATTTATTTACTTATTTAAGTGGTGGTTTACACCGTACTCAAGAATGTTTCACATTTTGGTGGGGGGAAACCCACGAACATTCGAAGATTGCTGGCAGACCTGACCACGTACGACCGGAGAAGAAGCCAACTTGAGCTGGGCTTGAACTCGCAGCGGCCGCATTGGTTAGAGGCATCATGCCGTGGACACCAGACAAGACATGCCACCCAGTCATATTACACTGACACCGGGCCGACCAGACCTGTTTCTTTGCTCTAACCTCTCAGTGCTGAGTGCCAAGCGAAGTTCTGTTATAGGCAATGCGATATACGACGGCTATACTGGCATCGCAAAATTCGCCCGCCCGTGCATATATGTACATGTGAAGGAAATCCATGTCTGTTACGCACCAAACAACTGTTCTGAAGAATGACAGCTGTGTAATTAACATTTGTACAGGCTTACTTACACAATTATGTTGATAATTATGGGTATAGTGTAACCTGACATGCAGGTTTATATATCATATGTTCGTGTTGTCCAAAGTTCATTTAACAAAATGCCAATGTTCTTTCGTGACCTCCCACTCAGATGTGTGCAGTTGCATCTATTTACCTGCATGCTGTGTGAATGAATGAATGATTGAATGAATGAATGAATGATTAATGACTATGATTTATGAAAGTTATCGTGTGGGGATCATCTTCATACGAAGACTGTAAATGGTTTCAATGCAGTAATGAAAACATCCAGAAATCATACCACAAAATATGGATATTTTTAAAACCAGCTAAAACGGCAAGTCTCAGTTGAAATTTGAAAATCCATTAAAATTTAAGATATAATCGAAAATAAACACGCACTAGTGTATAAAAGCTGTGTTTGATGACATCGACTATTTACCTGTAAATAACTCATAACATAGCCTGCATTCAACGCTGTCAAATGAGGAAACATAAAGTCCATCGGATAATAAAATTTGTGTTGAATTAGAAAATTTGACCAAGGATTTCGTAATATTTTAGAATAGAAAGAAAATGTTTCTAATATTTTTTGAGTGGTGTTTATCACACACAGTACTCAAACATGTATTGCCTGGCGTATATTTCCCCCACTCTCCTGCAAGAAAAAAGAGTAACGCGTAGATAGAACCTGTAAGTGACACCAGATGTCTCCAACATCCCAAGCGAATGTTCACATGTGACCTGGTGTCCAGGTTGAATGATATTACACTGCATATTTCTTGATTAGTGACATTTCTCACTGTGTAACTTGGCTGAAAATTAAAGCGTATTAGGCTGTATCAATTACCCACCTTTGGAAAAAAATATATTTTAAACGTGGAATTTTGAAATTCGTGCGTTATTTTTTTGGCATCCCATATATGATTTGGTGGGGTAACTGGAATGCCTAGAGTAAGCCAAGGCGCCTCCCAAGATACATTTAAGCCTAACACCCCGTGACTTTACCTCAAGTATCCTAGTTTATAGGGAACACCTGTGTTCTATGTGAATACGGTCCCTTAAACCTCGACTAAAAATTTTCATGCAGCTTGCACTATTGTTGAATATCGATTTTGATTTTTCGACTTGTTAAGGTGTTCCCAGGAAAAAAAAAAATCAAAATGGACAGTTTTTTATGGGCAGACTTGCAACACTTAGATGGATACACGCAGATGCACCGGCTCTGACTGTTCGCGGCGCCTTGCTGATAATATTCGGTCGACGGTATTCGCCCGACGTTTGAAGAGGTTTGCGCTTGTCAACGGTATAGACCAGTTCGTTATAACAACCAAGATGTATGACGTTGATCCATTTCGGCTGGCATTGACGTCACGTCATTGGTGTGTTGCGCTATGACGCGGGTCTCAGTTGTATCGTCACAGTGGGCAAAAACGTTATTTTGATGCAAAGTTTAGTATGGTAAAAAACAATTATTGCCATTGTTGCCATTTTTTGCCAGCCAATGTAATGCACAGCTCACGGCTGACGTTTGCAACGGTAAACGTTTGTCGACGGCATTCGTTTGACGTTTGCGCAGATTTACGTTTGTCGACGGCATTCGTTTGACGTTTGCACAGGTTAACGTTTGTCGACGGCATTCGTCTGACGTTTGCGCAGGTTAACGTTTGTCAACAACTATTTACAAGTCTTTCCCTAATATCTGTACGCCAAAGATAGCAATATTGATCAGTGACATGGCATTCTAGCTTCCTCCACCCTTAAAACTCAATGCAATGTAACTGAAAATTGCTTAAACTTAGCCTTATATTTATTTATTTCTTTTATTGGTGCTTTACTCAAAAATATTTCACTCATGCGACGGTTGCCAGCATTTTGGTGGGAGCAAACCGGGCAGAGCGCTTGCGAAACTCACGAGCAACTCCACAAGTTGCTGGCAGACCTTCCCACGTACGACCAGAGTGGAAGCCAACATGGACTTGAACTCACAGGGACCGCATTGGTGAGAGACTCCTGGGTCATTACGCTGGGATAGCGCATGGTGTTAAACAAAGAATTAAATAAATATATACAATTAATATGTGAAGGCGCACACAAGTTTACGCTACATTCAATGCCAAACATATGGTTAAAGAACATGACGGTATCGATTAATTGAGTGATTTATTGATTGATTGGTTAATTGATTAAGTGATTAATCGATTGATATATTCATTTGATTTATGATTAAAATCCTACTTAAGAACGTCGAGCAGGTTTATGATGTAGAATATCCCACCACCCTCCTTCATCATACAGATACGTGCACGCGCCTCAAAATTCCCCTCAACTTATTACACTGATACGCGATATCAGTGAAAGACGGAGCGCCTGGCGTAAACCACCAACTTTGGGCATAAACTTCACAAACTTCCCGATATAGCCGTACGGGAAAAGGCAAGAGCTGTATGCAAACTTCCCAGCCCTGTTTTCACTGTTTACAAAACCTTTTGGCTGTCTGTCCTTGTTCTTTATCAAGCGAAGGCCAATTTTATTTATTTACTTATTTTCTTTTGTTTTATTTGTTTTATTAGTTGCATTTTAAATATACGCCATGTACTTTTAATGACTTCATGAAGACCACGTCATGACGATCGAAAGCTAGATTAGCCCTCCTCCCCGGGGGGGGGGGGGTCCGTGGCTCAGTCGGTTAACGCGCTAACGCAGCACAATGACCGAATCCTCCCACCAATGCGGTGGCTGTGAGTTCAAGACCAGCTCATACTGGCTTCCCCTCCGACCGTACGTGGAAAGGTCTGCGGGTAGTCGTGGGTTTCCCCCGGGCTCTGCACGGTTTCCTCCCAGCATAATGCTGGCCGCCGTCGTATAAGTGAAATGTTCTTGAGTACGGCGTAAAACACCAATCAAATAAATAAATAAATACCCCCCCCCCCAACAAAATACGCGGAGCTTTCTTTATTATCTTTGAATGGCCACATTAAACAGTCCACACGTATTCGGTAATGAAATTTTCATCCTCCAGCATCCTGTTTAATTTCTGTTGAAAGCTCTAATTAAAAGAACAACATTTTTTTTTTCAATTATATGTAAAGGCTGCTAGTTAGTGGGAGCAGGAAACCAGAGTCCCCGAGAAAATCACCAACCTTATAGCCATGCAGATACCTGATAAACAGGTGGTTAGAGCATCCTCCTCGGGATCAATCCCAGGTCGGGTCATACCACAGACTTGAAAAATAGTGCTTGTTGCTGCCTCGCTTTGCGCTCGGCACTGAGGGGTTACAACAAGGGAAAGAACTGGTCGACCCGATGTCAGCATAATGTGACTGGGCGAAGTGTCATGTCTGATGTCTTCGGCATAATGCTGCAGTGGTGGCAGGTATCTGGCGGAATGAACTCGCCCTGCCACAAGGAGACACAGCATATCTGCATTCGCAGGACTCCTCGTCGTCATATGGCTGAAAAACTGTTGATTACGACGTAGAAACCCAAGCATACACACATGTTCAAACATGGCAAACATTTTTGACTTAATGCCTCAGTCGTAAAGCACAGAAGGGTGGATTCAAACTTCCAGTCAAATGCAATATGAATTAAGCTCGTATATTTAACAATCTCAATTATCAGTACTATCTAGACAGGAAAATCCTGGTTGCAATACTGTACCTCTCGCTTTTTCGAGTGGCGCGTAAGCGCCGCGAAAGTTACAATGTGTTTCGTGTTCTAAAATGTCGCTCCTCTGATTGAGGACTTTTTTCGGCAAATATCGGTAAATTTTTACAGAATATCCCTAGCGTACATACGGATTTATCGACAGGAAAAAAAATCCCACTGACGAGTTCTTTTTTCCAGTTTTCGCTATTTTTACCACAATTCGAAAACTGGTCTCTGGACAAGCGCGAGAGTTGAAGTTCACTTCGATAAAGGTCGTGACCTTAGCCGGTTCATTTTTCTGATATTTGGGCGATATTCTTATAATCTGTTATCAACTCTCTCACTCGTTTGGCTCTAAAACAGTTCTGTCTAAGAAAAATCTCTTCAGCCCGCCAAGTCTGTTAGGGAAAAGATGTCCACAATTGATACAATTTGACAACTCTTACTTATTGGCCTACATATGTGTGCCCTGTTGACCTCTCACGACAAGAACCGAAGAACTTAAGTCACGTGACCTGATCTGTGCTGTGCTTCTGTTAATAGGGAGAGAATGGGGGTAAAAAAACTAAAAAACTGAGTTCGTCAGTGGAATCTTTTGATATAGGTAAGTCCATACACACTAGTGATTTTTGGGGCAACTTTTGGATGGCTGCGTGGCTTATTTTTGAAGATATTTACCAATAAAAGTACTCAATCAGAGGGACGACATTTTAGAACACGAAACACATTGTAACTCGCCCGCCACTCCAAAAAGCGAGGGGTACATTATTGCAACCAGGAAAATCCCGGTATTTAACTGTAATGTACATGTAAAAGTTAACGCAGCAAAACGATTACGATATTTTTAAAATTTACAGTGAACACCATATGTTTCCATAGAGGTCCTAGATTTCATACATTTAGATATGATAAGCATACAGACTGGCCTGGATTTTTTTTTTTTTTATTGCAGTCCCAGTGCGGATGTCTGGGAAATTCAAGGGCGACCATATGTCACTCGTAACTCGTGTGTGGTGGATCTGCGCGTGTGTTTGTTTGTGTGGGGAGGGAGGGGGGAGGCTAGAGTTCAAGAATGGGTCAATACAATGTCACCGAAGGTTTGAAAAACATTGTTAAAACTCTTGCATAATGCTTTTTGTGTCATGTTAGTAAATAAAATAGACTGTTCAGAGACCAAAAAGTCCTTCGACTTTTACTGACAGTTTGAATCCGTACATTTATTCCAGGTGCGTCAATCGCGGCTGCATGGGGAGGGTTGTAAAGCACACACGGGATGCATTCACTCGCGTCCTATCTCTCGGCCCCTATTGTTGACGCTGCCAGTGGACTCGTCCGTAAACAATCTCGCAGTCAGTCAGGTACAGCGGGAGCGGCCCAGCCAGAGGAAAGTTAACAGGCTGTTCGAGTGATATACGGGGGTCCCAGCGTCTGCAGCAAGCATCCAACTAGAAGTGTAGATGGGACTCTAAACTTGTACTGTTAAACCACCCAGCTCGGCTTTTCATCGGGGAAACACAAGCTTTCACGGCTTAAGGCAGATATAGAGGTGTGTGTTTAGTTTATCTGGTAAGTGCTTTTGACTCTACGTATTCACATCATTAAACCGATATGCGTAACATATGTTCTAGTTTAAAGTTTAACTTTTCACGCGGGCGTCGGCTTTTAACAGGTGACTGACCCTGGCGTTTTAAAGCTAGATGCCTCTACTTCGAGATACAAACTCATCTGAACATACACAGGCTTCTTGAATTAGATGAGTACACTCTGTCTATGCTAGAGAAGATGGACGCCTGGTACACCTATTGGCTAATACCACTCTGTTTTCTATGGACACAGTTTGCAGAGTTTTTAACAACATTTAACATGCTTTAACACTGTAAACCGCAGCTGTTTGCTATTGCCTGTACGTAAACACTCTGGTTGTTGTACATAGTGTCGGAGAGGGGCGTCCGGGCGAAAATGCAGCATTCAAGCTCTGACATACGTCAGGACACTATATTTGTAAATTGCAATACGTTTTGCATAGATTTCATACGCACATAGACGCAGATGCAAAGCTTAATCAGCGCTGCATGCTGCCGTAACTTTGCAAAACTTTCTCACCATGCAGCAAAAAGTTCCAAGGCAATTGAAAGGGCTCGTGTACACGTTACTACCATCAACACATGACAAACAATACTAGATAACACGTATGGTATACTGATCCTCACGGCTGTCCGCACACTATGCGTGCAGATTCTGTTGTAAAATTAGTTACTTAATCTATATAAACATATGGCATTGTCGTATCTTAATCGTTAAAAATGTACATTTCCAGATTCCAGCCTCAGCGCATATTGCGCACTAAATTTGCATATTACCAAAAGCTGCATACCTAACCGACAGACGTCAGTACATATAATGCACTTGTGGAATCACATCTAGACTCTATGCAACCGGTGCAATTTTCACTATTATGCCTTGAGGAAAACTAACAAGAAAAAGAAAAAATACTTTGACAAACGTGTTACCTTCAACTCTCCTAGCCGTTCTTTGATTAATATTCTTGTTTCATATGTAAACATGCAGGAAAAATTCGTTACATTACAGATATGTAAAGCTAGTTGACTAGCTGACAGTAGCAAGGGACGACCATTTTACGGCCTAGAGGGTATGGCCCTGTATAAATACTTTTTGCATCAGTGTGAGAGTAATTTCGGCGCGCACAGATCTAATCGTTTTATCAGCTTGTTATATCAAGCCTGTATATACAGGTGTACACATTAATGTAATGATGTGTCATATTTGAAGAATTTGGTCATCTGGCGTAGCTGGGACTAATCAGCAGTATTCGACTTTCACGAAAATCTCGCGAGAGACACGAGTCTCGTGAATAGGGGCTAGCGTTAGAAAGACCTGTCACAAAAGCAAGTCAGCTAAAATTGCTTACCTAGTAACGTACATTTTGAAGCATCCGTTTACCTCTGTTTATTTTAGACAGCCTGTGTTGAGGTTTCGATGTTTCCGATGACACAGATCGCAGTCTAAACATCTTTACAGGGTAAAGGGGTAATGAACTAAATATGTCCACAATAGCTCTCACAGGTGAAATCAGCCATGAACTGACGGACGAAGTTAGTACCATTGCCTTATTCAGTAAAAATACAGCTTTAAACAGCACTTGTGTTTACATCTAAACGTTACTCGCGTTTTTGTAGTGTAACTCACATACTTTATTCCCGTATAACATAATACTCGTCGCGTGATAACGTGAGCTCCGTGATTACGGTTTTATCAAGTGATGTCTGGCTGGGGAAGGGGACATAAGAGGATATGCAACACCAGAGCTGGCTGGGGAAGGGGACATAAGAGGATATGCAACACCAGAGCTGGCTGGGGAAGGGGACATAAGAGGATATGCAACACACTCTCTGGCTTTTCTGCTTGAAGCCTGAGGGACTCGTGACCGCGAAGCACATATACACCTTGTGTCACACAAAATGGGGTGATTCTGAAAACCGGATTTCACACAAAATAAGTCAGAGCTCTGTGAAACACAGTGCACATGTACCTGTTGTACTTTACCCCGATAGCTCAGCTGTACTCCAAGGGGGAGCTGTCGCAGTTGGCAGCCAGTATGGTAGGCTGCTGAAATCGATTTTATTTATGAACATATCAGTGGATTTAACATAAATGGTGATGTATATGACGATGTTGATATTGAATAGAAATTTCGAGCAATATGACGATACTGTTGTTGGTGTTGATGATGATGATGATGGTGACGACGACGATGGCGACGACGATGATGGTGATGGTGTGATGGCGGTGGTGATAATGACGATCAGTGACAAATATTAATGGTGTTGAAAAATGTGAGGGTACTATTACAGATGTGACGATTAACCGCCATAACGACAATCGTATTACATAGATGATTCGAATGCAGAGATAACGATGTTGACATGAAATAACGATATTGATGACAAGCGTACTGGCCATAGTACGTGACTGCTGAAGAGGTTGCTGATTACGTACACGATGATGACGATGCTGATAATACCGGGGAGAATACGCAATACTGACAACCATGACGTCAGATGTGATACTGGAGTTCCTGAGAGTCTGCTATGACAATACATGTACATACGACAATTACACAAAGCTTGTGCTGATGATGATGGTGATGACGACGATGATGGGGATGATAAAGATGACAATGTTGACGACGACGACGTAAATAACACCAGCGATGAAATGCAATAAAAACAGCATGACGGCTAAACGTTTAGGACAGAAATCCTTCAGATGGCTGGATGACTTGGCTTTAAATTATCACAAACTGTTCAATTCCGACAGTTCAATTAGCAGTGCCTTTTTTACATTCAGTGGGTGTACCAGTGCATGACGTTTTATGCGCACAGCCTGTATGTCAACCAATATCGCAGTGCAAATGAAATTAACACGGGATTTTGGAAGAGAGATTCAAACTCTATTCAGCTTCTTTACATTCACAGTTTTGCTCACCCACGCTTTACAAATATACATGTCTTTTAAGAAAACAGAGCGAGCTGCAGGGGGGGAAAATAATAGCCTGTATAGGGTAAGAGTGAAACTTGTTCAACAGGTTTTTTTTTTTTTGACATATCTATCTGTCACTGTAAATGCTATTCTACATTCTGCACCGGCTTAATTGCACAGCCTCTGAGACCTAGAATGAAGTGGTTCTGCCTCAGCTGGAAGTTTGAGGAGAAAATCTATTAATAGATTATATATATTTGGGTCTCTTACCTCGTTGTGTGAGCGTGTGTGTGTCTGTCTAGCTAGACTACCGTTTTCTAGTAAAGTCCCCATATTCCCACAGTCCGTAGCCATGGTTACGGACAGGCGCGTTTTTTAAGGGGCCTGAGGTTAAGAGAAAAGTTCACAGTCCTTTTCATTTAAAAACAGCCACATGTCAAATTTGTCTGCTGCAGAACGAACGCGAGTGAAAATAGAAACACTCATGACTTACGCAGGAAGTGCAGCCGTTTGACATGTGCATGGTTTCCGAATGAGGCTCCATATTTCGGAATCCCTCCAGCCGTAGTTTAGAACTGTTACAGGTAAATGTAACTTGATAGAAGTGCAATGTATTTTTAAAAATGCCTATTGCGTATGCCAATTAGGCATTTATGACGTCACAACTGTGAGATGTGGATTAAATGCTATACAAAACGATCTATTCCGGGAGTTGTAAGGTTTATGGTTGTATTTTGGTCATTAAAGAAGGGCCATCGTTCAGTTCATTTAAGTAGCTGCCTTTTTCACAATGGACATCTGAAAAAGTCACAAACAATGACAGAGAGCTAAGTTGCTAAGACCAGTTTTGAAACGTTGGTACTGAACCGTTCGTAAGCTGCGCGCACCATATTGGTTACGTCCCTTCGCGGTTGCATTCCGGGACTTTATATCACTATAAGCAATGGCAATGCCCGTTATATAGCGTGAAGCGGGGGTTAGCATGCCAACGCGGCGTGATGACTCAGATGCCCCTCATCAATGCAGTCGCTGTGAGTTCAAGTCCAGCACATGCTGGATTTCTCTCCCGTCGTACGTGTGAAAGTTCGCCAGCAACCTGCGGATGGTCGGGGATTTCCCCCGGGCTCTACCCGGTTTCTTCTCACCATAATGTAGGCCGCCATCGTATAAGTGAAATATTCTTGAGTACGACATAAAACACAAATCAAATAAAGAAATAATTAATGACGTGGAGCTGGCAGTTACACTGTGCTTCGGATACACTGTAACGGTTTACGGTCAAAGCACATATTTGTTTGCGCTTTTGGTAAAACCCCAAATGAAAAAAATGATAAGCATATGAACAGTTGTGAGAAGGCCTATATGTAGGCATTCCGGCATAGGTATAGAGCCTCGGCGGTATTTAACCATTTCGTTTAATCCAGAGGTGTATATGACGTAATATGGCACGAATTTCTGACTAAGAAATTTACTTCCGAAGCACTTATATTAACGTAATTATGTGGTAGGCAGGCGCCTGCTTTCCGAAGGACGAGTTGTGACCGGAATCCGGCAGCGTGTTGACACATTCCAAAAACACAGCCTGTGAAATGTCACGGTTTGTCGTGGGTTTTTTTTTTTCATTCATGTCTCCCGGAACTAAACTGCGTTCTGTGGCAACAGATTCGGGCATTCGTTAACAAACCCTGCTCGCGGTTACAGCTGGGCCGGTGGTGCAAATAACGAGTTCACAGCTCGAAATTAAACATAGTTGCCATACGCAACAGAGATGTTATCTAAAACCAATGCAATCTAACTTTCTAAGGTAAAATCCGAACTGAGATTGAACTTTCTGTGCAGCATTGTTCTGTAATACATGGCGACTATTATAACAACTGGGCTGGGCTTCATCTAGCCTGCGGCTGTCGCATGCAGGCTACACACGTTGAAAGCTACATACATCATGTATATTACTGATCCTGGCTGACGATAATTAGCTGTACAGATATATGTGTGTATCTGTTATGTAGGTCACGTACGAGGCTGTAGCAGCCGCTTAGCCTATAACATCGGCGCTGTGCTATGCCTGCACAATGCATGTATACCGCTGAATTTAAAATTCAGTTACATTTTCTAGATTTTATATAAAATGATATTCATAGTAGACATTAGAATACTTCACGTACACCATGCACTCCACATCAGTATATCTACATAGGCTTTCAAATGCGTTTACTTGTACAAAAGAAGCTGAAAATGAACAATGAAACTAAACTTTCACGCTTTATAGAGTTTTAGAATTTTAAGGTACGATGTATGAACTAGCTGACAAGGGAACTATTTAAAGATATCATGTTCTGAATTGCCTAAGAAACTGTAATCGTCCCTGCATGGTTTCGTCCCATAAAAGCGTCGCTCTCGCTGTAGAGCCGATCAGTGCTTGAACAATAAGCTCGCGAGTTCGAATCCAAATGCCGGTAGTTCGACACTTGACTTAAAGCTTGGCTGGTACCTGACGATTAGCACGAGGTGGGTATTTCACTCCTATACTCGGCTGGTCGTATCGTAGCCACAGAGGCTAGCAACGGTAGAGCGTATGCGCTTTTGAGAATGGCCTTAAACTCCTTTTAATATACTGAAGGATATGCCAACAGCTTAAACCTCCGCCTGAGATAAATGCATATATTCTCTCACCACAGACCGAGAGAAAATACTCCCTATTTCTGTCTTGGCTCTCAATGGTCAAGGCTTCTTATCCGGATCACCCCCACAGCTTAATGGACTGGCCCTTAAAGCAAGATGCCAGTCTGTGCAAAGATTTCACTCAGATCTCTGAGTGACGTTTTTCCGTAATTTAAAAGATGCTAACACACAGTAACCTTCTGTCGCGAATGTATTAAATAAACGTAAGGAAATTGTATATTTCTCAGGTGTGACCCTACGCTGTATGGGAGTGGAGTGTACACACGTTACGTTACGTTCCTTCACTACATCCAGCCAATGCTGAAAACTTAGCGGAGCCAGATTCCAAGGCGAGAACGTTATATCCCGTCATTGTTGTACAAGCGCATGTGATTGGTCAAAACTGCGACAACGTCATCTTAAAACGTCGCCATACCATTGGACATATCCGGTCACGGTTAAATGTGCATTTCGATCACCCAGACAGATTTGACTCCATTCTCATCATAGAGCGAAGCTGCGTTTGCTACTTCAAGCGCGCATTGCTTAGTATATAGCCCATATATGCAGTAGTATGCAGGATAATGTAACTCATGTATTACTTAGACCCGTTTCCTGTAAGTTTAAACTTGGTGAGCTGTGTGGGCTGTCAAAGTATCCCCACCCAGCCTACTTAAATGTCTTTGCATGCATCATGCCTACACGTCATTTCCACTATGCATTGCCGGTTTAAATGTCAGTGTGTCCCTCCAGCTGTATATAGCTAGGCTACCCTGTATCGTAAAAATCACCTCCCTGACTTGGTATGAAGTATTTATAAAGCTTTACCACGACATCCTAGATGTACATGTATCGTGGATTCATACCAAGACACTGTGCCAGTCAATTACACATGCTAATTGGTCTGTAATCTGATATTTGTCACGCGTGATTACAAATAAATTCCGATTGACATATGTAAGCGAATGTATATGGTGTGCATAATAAACATGTCTAGAGCAGCTGTGCGTTACACCCGAGTGTATATATTTGACTTTCAGCGAAAACTGACACCTGTATCCCAGAAAACAACCCATATGTAGCGACATATACGGTGACTCCAGGTGTAGAGATGAAGATCTAGTTGTGATCCTGTGTCTTCGCTGAATGAATCCAGCTTCCTTGTTTTGTGCCCTTTACTGACTTTCTGACTTTCTCACTGTATAAGTTGGCTACATTAAATTTGACCTATAGAGCCAGAGTTATCTGGTCAAAATTTACATCTGCGTTTTCGATTTGGAACACTATATAAGTGAATAGTTCTTGGGTGAGGCGTTAAATAAATAAATAAATAAGTTAAACTGAAACGGGTCTTAGCTGAGTATACAAGTTTGAAGTATACGGGCTGCATCTATAGACGGGGATGTGTCTGCATTATACAGAGCTGTATTCATAGACTGCGGTTGTATCTATAGACGGGACTGTGTCTGCATTATACAGAGCTGTATCCATAGGCTGCGGCTGTATCTGCACTATACAGGGCTGTATCTATAGACGGGGCTGCCTCTGCATTATACAGAGCTGTATCCATAGACTGCGGCTGTATCCGCAATATACAGGGCGGTATCTATAGATGGGGATGTGCCTGCACTATACAGGACTGTATCTATAGAGGGGGCTGTATCTGTACTGTACAGGGCTGTGTCTATAGATGGGGATGTGTGTACTATACAGGACTGTATCAATAGATAAAGATGTGTCTGTACTATACAGGACTGTGTACATTGACGGGGCTGTATCTGTACTATACATGGCTGTATCTCTAGACGGGGCTGTATCTGTACTAGACGGGGCTGTATCTGTATTATACAGGGCTCTATCTATAGATGGGGATGCGTCTGTACTATACAGGACTGTATCTATAGACGGAGCTGTATCTGTACTAGACGGGGCTGTATCTGTATTATACAGGGCTGTATCTATATTATACAGAGCTGCATCCACAGACGGGACAATATCTGTACTGTACATGTACCCCATCTATAGATGGGAGTGTGTCTGTACTATACAGGACTGTATCTATAGATGCGGGTGTGTCTGTTCTATGCAGGGCTGTATCTATAGACGGGGCTGTATCTGTACTATACAAAGCTGTATCTATAGATGGGGATGTATCTGTACTAGACGGATCTGTATATTTATACTTTACGGGGCTGTACCTGTTTAAGGGATTTTTCTGGGACATACTTGGACGGCGTGAAACGATATCACCCTGGTGTTTGAGGTATGGGCACAGGTTAAAAGCTCCGTCCCCGGGTAAACACGCCAGAGCTGTTGACAGTCCGACTCTGTACACAGACACGGGGAGAGATACAAAGGGCTCGATGTGGCTGTAACACCCCCGGTGTTGTGGTACGGAAGACGGAAATGATCACTTTGCAACTCTTACCGAATGTCTCCCTTCTATGAAATGATACAAAAGGGCGTTTGTCAATTACGTAGTGTGAAGGGGATCGAACATAATATCTGGTTAGGCTGATTCAGCGACTGTTGTTTATCTAAGCTGGTCAAAATCTTTAACTAAGTGGAAGACAGGAAATGCGCATGAAATCGTCCCCATCTCGGCCTGTGTTTCATGCAAACAAATTGTATGACTGTAAAAACATGTCCTCAAAGTACTTATATACTATGCTGAATATTGAATAATAACACATGTACCTTGCGTCACGGAGCTTGTGCGACAAAACCTTAAACTAAGCGGGTTTTTCTTTTTTTTTCTTTTTTTTTTTCTTTTCTTTGGAGAGGGGTGGGTTCAACCTATCAGAGGGTTCGCTTTTGGATACCTGTAGAGATAGAGAGATCGATAACCACAATGTTTACCGTGTTTATCCGATTCTTTACCCGTGGACGAAACCCCTTTGAACTTTGCCAAGCGTAAACACATATTGTGTGAGGGGAAATATCAAAGATGTGCATGTTCTGGATTGTACTGTGTAAACCCAACAAACAGCCGTGACTTGGATGCTACAGGACACTGGCCTATATGAAGAAAACCGTACAAGCAAACTAAAACATAAAACTCCCAATAAAGCGCCATACTTGAATGACGTTGGCTTTTACCAATATTTTCACTTCTTTCAAACATTACCGCAAAGAAAAAAAGAAGAGGTTACTTGTATTTTAGCCTACATGTCAGTTTATTTATCCATTTGTTTGTTTATTTATTTATCTATGTATTTATTTATTTATTTATTTATGTTATACGTAGAAAGATTCGTCAATAATATGCCGAAGATCGGTGGTTTATTCCGGCCAATTCGGTTTTTTACGGGTATGAAACTTATCGCTATAGTATGAAAAAACAAATTAATTAGAGTATGAAAGTAAACAAATATCGGGTAAACCAAAATATACATTGACTGCATTTCTTGCTTTCTTTCCATCTAGTGAATTGTGCATTGGATCTCAGTCTTATAAAGCTGATAAATAGGGGATATTGCACAGAGAAGGTTCTCGTGAGGAGTGAAAACGATAACCCCCAGACGCTTCCCTTCTCGTGGGTTATCATTTCCACCTCTCATTCGAACAATATCAATGGTATTCAGCCTTCAATGTGCAATATTCTGTTTATTATTTATACTCTAACAGTGTCACGATTTTGTGTACTTTAAAGAGTTTTCGGCATTTTTTTCCAGCTGTAGGCTGTCACAGACATGCCTAGAGCGTGACGTCGTGTATATGACGTCGTATCTTCTTGCGTGATGTGAGAATGTAACCGTTGAGTAAACTTGCATTATGACGTCATTCCGCTGAGATCAGATTAGAACTTTATAAAGTAAAATGTTTCTTTTTTGACGTCAGACGTCTGGGTTTGAAATATCAAAATGTGATATTGTGAAATTGTGAAAATAAGACTTTTGTCAGTGATGGAAACGCTGGGATTTCACTGATGTATAAATAATAAATGATAAACCTTGAATAATTGAATCACTGTCGTTTTGCTTATCA
This sequence comes from Acanthopleura granulata, assembly GCA_016165875.1. Classification (NCBI taxonomy): domain Eukaryota; kingdom Metazoa; phylum Mollusca; class Polyplacophora; order Chitonida; family Chitonidae; genus Acanthopleura; species Acanthopleura granulata. The sequence continues at coordinate 19,110,356 of JABBOT010000006.1, forward strand.
CAGACTGAATCATGGGTATGGGAGAAGGTGCCGGTGAAGGGAGCGGCGATGGTCAAGGGCGAGGAGGGGCTGGGCTGTTATGGGGCATCATCTGGTTCCTCATTCTCATCTTTCTGGGCTGGCCAATCGCTTTCTTCATCGCCTGGCTGTACGTTCTCCTCATCCCCTTCAGCGCCTGTATTGCTCCACTGAAGGACGTCTGTGACGCCATCTTGAAAATCGTCCAGTTGCCGTTGACATGCGCGGAAAACATGGTAGCCGGGAAGCCGCTATGTTAAGGGGAAGTCGATCCGGCAGTTCAAGGCGAGGTGAAGTGGGCTCTCGCGAGATCACGAACTCAGCACCACGTGAACGTGAAAGACGGTGGAATGAGAAACTTTGTTGTTATTTTTTTCTTTGTGAACTGTTACAAAGATCGGCCTCTGGTCGGTTAAAACTGGAAAATTTGGGAGGATAATACGACATGTTGCAGGATTGTATTTTTTACCCTTTTTTGATTTTGGCAGCAGAGCGAAGGAAGCTTTTGTAACTGTATGGGCCACGTGGGACGTGTGATGTAGGGTAGAGAGATGAGAAATGAGCTGTAAATGTGTTGTCATTGTAAAGATCTGAAAGTTTTTTTACAGTCGGCTCTGATGAGAACAAACCTCGAGACAAGTATGCAATCCACGGAGTATTGGGTGCTCAGCAACTAAAAGCCAGTAAATATAAGCGTGCAGTGGCCCGCAGTGTGTGAAGAGTTGAAGTCCAGGTTAGATAAGCTACGGCAGCAAAATTTCTTACGTGGGATGGAAGGAATGTAAGCTTAATCTACGGACAGGTCCTCGATCACACATCCTCGTTTTCTCGCGAGATTAAAAAATAAAACAATAAGTCGTAAAATTAAAGAGTCAGAGATGACCGCTGGGTTCGAACATCGAGATGGTGAAAGGATCAATAAGTTTGGGATGGGTATATTGGGTGGAGGGGTTAAAAAGCATTAAAGTTTAATAAAGGCCTGATTGGTCATGTAGACGAGTATGTGTAGGTCAGGGGTCAGATGTCAAAAACTTACCCAATCAATTGTCTGAAAGTTTCCCGTACATAATGCTCATGTGAATTTGTCTCTCAGGATATTCGCCAATAATTCTAGGGCCCATATTTTTAGGTCCATAACTTCCATCACTTTAAGAGGTAACGAAATAAAATAAACTTTTACAAAATATAAATGTGTCTTACATCTAGTTTGTTTGTACTGATGAGTAAATGTGATTCGACGTTGACTCTTCTGACTGGCAGTCCCGAAAGGAAGGCCTACTGTCTCGTGTGTGAAAACAATTAAGCCAATCAGATATCATTTTCATCAGGGTATTCCACTGCTGATGGTATTTATTTATTTTATTGGCGATGATCCTCTCGGGTCGTACGTGGGAAGGCCTGCCAGCAACCTGCGGATGGTCGTGGATTTCGCCCGGTCTCTGTCCGGTTTCCTCCCACAATAGTGCTGGCCGCCGTCGTGTAAGTGAAATATTCTAGGGTACGGCGTAAAACACTAATCAAATAAATAAATAAATATTGTGATGAATGTCGCATTCAGGGATCGTTCACATACATTATGGCGGTCCGAATTCTGGGTGGAAGAAACTGCAGTGAGAAACCGAGAAGAAACGATCACCCGTCACCATTTACCTACCGTAGAAGGGGCTTGCCTGAGCGTAGGAGATTTTCGAGTTCAAATTCTTTTATTGCTAAAGGCAAAAAAAAAAGGTTCAACTGCACCATGTGACACGTTACAATGTTGCGAAACTGTTTTTCGTACATGTACTATAACATGAGCGCTTGCAAACTGTTGCAGAATCAGTTATTCAGAGTGGACGAGCGATGCAGAAAATTGAAGAGTTGACAGTTGGTGAACATGCGTTCGTGAAGGAAAGAAGTCTCATTTGAATGACCGGAACACTGTGAGATTTGTGATCGGTAAATTAATGTGAACAAAAGTTAAGTTGATAAAGTTTAGCTTGCCTACAGGGACCAAAGAAATTGAACCGGAAATACCCCATATTATGGTTTTCGTTGGTCTGTGTCATCAATTACAGAAGGGCTTGTCAATGGACCCCTGTGTACGAGTGCCCAGCGTCAATCTCCGTAATTCTCGTGGACAAATTCCAATTTTCGTATCCCGGTAGAAGACAAATCAAATAGGATTCGCCATACTTCTTTTAGACGGCGACCACAGCTATTTACATAGTAATATTTTTCTCCATACAAGGAATCCCGATGAATCATGTGCTCAATAATTTCAAGTTTGAATCGCACAATCCTGCATTTGATTGGACGATCAGATCCGGACGCAAGGACAGCTTATCCAACGAAATTGGAGCTCTATACAGCATGATCTCTGTTGTTAGCTAAACATTTCTGTCTTGGTTTATGGGATTGCAGTCCCTTGCCACCAAATGCGTATGGGAAAATCTCCCCAAGGTGGCCGTCAAAGCAAGCTAAGTTGATAGGCATATCTCGATCTCATCAAGGGGTCAGGTTTGTAAGGCAATTTAGCCTAATACAAAGCGTACAGATCTTTTTTCTGACTCACATTAGGCACATACATATTTGTTCCTGCATAAATTAGTACATGATTGCCCATTTGCGTTCTGTACTGGCCTTCAACATGCATGACTTTCATTACGAAAACAAAACTAGCGAATGGAAACAGTGTCGGAATAATAAAACAAAAATTAATTCCGACACGTAAGCTATTTTGAACTGGAATGATAAATAACGCTACAAATAAACAGCCTCTCGGGTCTCTTTGTAGAGCGCATAGGCTGAAAGCCATTCCAGTAGTGTTCACTAATGGATGCATGCAACAGCTTGGTTTTAATATCAAAATGACTAAGCTGGTGGGACTTTCTATATATATACATACATATATATATATGTGTGTGTGTGTGTGTGTGTGTGTGTGTGTGTGTATAGATAGATAGATACATACATAGATAGATAAATAGACAGGAACATAGGGAACAATCTTGACAAGGGCGTAAAAATCAATGAATCCAACACCAAGCAATCAAACGCCAGCCATTCCAACATCAATCAGTCAAACGCCAATGAAGAAAAACAAACTTTATCAATGAAACGCGAATCAACACTATGACAACGCTAATCAACGAAGACAACCAATACAATACCAAGCCATCAACATCAGACCAATCAGCCTCAAATCCAGCGCCAACCAACTGAGCATAAGCCAAACCAACACCCACCAATCAAACGCCAAGCAGTCAAATGTTTTTCAGATGCCAACTAATAACACGCCAGTTAGTCAAAGAGATGAATTTATGTATGTATTTACTTACTTGATTGGAGTTTTACACCCTGCTCAAGAACATTTCACTTATATGACGGCGGTCAGCAATACGGTAGGAGGAAACCGTGGGCAGAACCCTGGGGAAACCGACGACCATCTCCACGCAGACCTCCCCACGAGCGGTCAGAGAGGAAACCAGACACGGATTAACAATGCAATTAAGGGTATGCATGTCCAGCGGAAGTCTGAATCACAGAGCATTATGAAGCAGAGGTCTGTTTAATCGTCAATAAAATCATGGAAAAAATCTAGCTTCATGCTGATTGCAGTAGTGTATTACATAGGTTCAAAAGGAAAACTTTAGAGGCCTCCGTTGCCGAGGGGATTAGGGTGCCAGTGTTATTGAGCCCGTGCCTCTCACTCTCAACAATGACGTCGCTGTGAATTCAAATCCAACTCATGCTAGCTTCCTCTCCGGCCGTACATGGGAAGGTCCGCCAGCAACCTGCGGATGGTCGTGAGTTTCCCCCAGGCTCCGTCCGGTTTCCTCTCACTATAATGATGGTCGCCATCGCACAACTGAAATATTTTTGAGCAGGGCGTAAAACATCAGTCAAATAAATAAATCGAAAAACCCTTTAACCGAGTGACATGTCATATTATGAGATGAAAAAAAGTAGGTCAGGATGCAATAATAACTGATTCTGAGCCAAAAAGGATTATAGATGAGCTCAAGATGGTTTATCAGTTATGACCTCCGGTCACTAACAGGAACATTGTTCATCTGTGCTGTTTAGAGTATGGGAGGTGTTTAAAACAGTGTGTTATCTGCTCGATGATCAGCTGTTGCACACTGGACAGGGACAGTCCACAATCGTAAAGAGGGGGTATGATCACCAGGATGATATAGATGTAAAAAATTTACTATGCTCCCCACGTGAATGAAGGTTTAGTTCGTCATTGTAAACTTCATGCATGAGTGAAATTGTAGAAGTTGCGGTTTGCGGACATCGTGTAAATGTAATATTTTCGTAGATAAAACTGAATGAGAAACGTTTCACAGGCAACTGATAATTACCGCACCAACAACTTAAAACTACGGTTAATGTGACCAAGTTCGTAAATGGAACAATAAGATCGGGATTACAAATTGTTTTTGTAATTTCTCGGTTTGCTTTGAAACGACAAGTTCTGTGTTGACTTTCACCCATTTTTCCTTGATATGTACATGTAGCCTACCAAAATATACATGTATGAGGCATTTTTCTCTCACACCTGATGGGCACTCGGTGATGGATGTCAGTATCATCATTAAATACCGCAAGTTAGAAACATTAAAGTTATATCAAACAGTAATGCAGTTCCCATTAAAGCATAACTCATAATGAAAGCTAAAAGTTCCCTCTGTGCAGCTGACACTCTCGTTAAGTACAAAAGTTCCGAAATGGAATGAACTCGCAGGTACATGTAGTGCCAGTCTGTTATGTTACGTCCACACTTAATTAGCAATCAGTCTGAAATTATAATTCGTGAACACGGTTTATCTCAGGGAATAAGTACGTCAGGATAGCTTATTCCTCTAGTTCACTGTCACCAGACCATGGGGTGTGGGTTTGAATCCAGCTTAACGCTATCGGCTTTTGTAGGAATATGTGTGATCAGTACGACTAATTGAGCAAACGTTTTCAGCCATATATAAACCCATTCGTTGTCGTATTTTTGAACTATGTACTCATTTCAAAAAGCATTGCACTTTTAATTAAAATATGTCTTTATAAAAAGTAATGGTTATCTTGATGGCCCCAAGTAGTGGAATGACCAGTCTTCCATCTCTCTCTCTCTCTCTCTCTCTCTCTCTCTATTATTTGGCAAACGCTTTTCTGTGACACAAAACTTGACCGCCGTCGTCTAAAAAAAATAGTCTTGATTGAGTAAAGCAGGCACATATCAAATAAACATGCAAATACGGGAAATCTATTTCAAAAGCTTGCTTCTGGACGCCAGATTAACTTGGGAATGTACGTCATCGGCCTGCCAAAGGTCGGAGATTTACCCTCCGCCTGTGAAAATGGAGTCAGAATCTAGAGCCCGGCTTTAAAAACTAATGAACAAAATAAATATAGAAAGAAATAATCTGACATTTCTTCTGAGCGAAAAATTATTGTCATGTCTTGTGTTACCGAAATTAAGACTGCCATGCGAATTAAAAATGTCCTGCCATGCGAATTAAAATGTCTTGTCACTACAAATATATACATATCCATATACAAGTATCTATAACATTAATTGAAGTCTTCAATAATGGTATTTAGAAATCGCCTGCTGGATAGGAAAGGCTATACATAACTGGTGTGTGATATAAACAGCTGCGGCCAGCAGGGAATTAGGTCATCACGCCAGAAGTCTCGTGAGGATTATGCTTTGTTGTCACGTGGTGCACGTGCCACAATCAGAAGGGTCACGAGGGGTGGAAATATATAATCCACTTCAATTAGGCATGCTGTATACACTATTTCAATTGTAAAGGGATTGCCTTGATTGGAAAGATTTCAAACACATACCATTATAAGTTTACTTGTTTGTTTGCTTGAATTTCCTTTAACGCACCACACCATTTTACACTGGCCAAATCTTCACGTGAATTGGATGCTTTTTCTGAATGTTTTACTGTAAGAATATTCCAAAATGGCGGAAATACCGGCCTTTATACAGTCTTCGGCCTGCGCGATGAATCGTTCCATCGTTTCTCGCTGTTGTTATTCATGATCAAAAAAAACAAAGACTTCTGCGGTTCGCGGCTTACATTGAAATGTATCTCTCAAATTCGCTATTAGTAACGCCATTTTGACTGTCATTTACAAAGCACTTTAGTCGGAGTATGTTTACTTTGCTGCTACAAAGGCTCATTATGCATAACTTGTGTGTATCTACCTTCAACATACCACAAAAATGTACTTCTTAACTTATTGTTTGCAACATGTTTAACATACGGCACCTTATCGACAAGGGCGTTCGACAACCATCAAGAGCATTGCTACAGTTAACCGTGACGTCATCATGAGGACTGTTCTTTTACATCCAGAAGCTTGTTTGCTGAGCGCATGCTGTATACTTTGAGACTGATTTTACGTCCAAGGTTTTCAACTGGTCGGCCGATGGTTCAAATCCACCTCCAGATTGTTCGGTTGCAGTCTAGTGTCAGGATCGGAATCCGGAGAAAGGTTGTTGCTTTCCACAGATCGATCCCTGGCTGTGTGTGTGTGTGTGTATGTGTGTGTGTTTGTGCGTGTGTGTTTTTTTGTTGTTGTTGTTGTTTTTAGAACGATACATCTTACTACCTTTGAAGCGTTCTTCAGCGCTGTGGCTTAAACCATCATGCTTCGGAGAAAGATGGGTTAATTCCCCTGTGGTCCAAGCTGGTTGAATTGACCACTGATATATTGTCCACATGCAAATTATGAGTAATATGTCACTATTCCAGTTAAACATTAATAAACATTATATAGACAACACAGCTGGGGCCCGTATTTTTTACGTAAGAAAGGCTCCCAGCTGACTAGGGTTTGACACAACACTGACAGTATTTCAGCCGCATCGTGGGGATTCTGCATACGAATATCACCGTCTAGACCCTTCCCCTACGCATTATCTGTACGCGACATAATAGGATACATGGAATTTACTCCATAAAATAGATAGTACTGACATATAGAAAAGGTCCCTGACTGACACCCAAAGGGATAAGCTAGAATTTATCATTCCCACAGTTCAGGGGTCAACGACCTATAGAGGGGGCGTAGATATGGTTATGTTGTGAGTATGCGTGAGGAACATCAGCTGATCCGCCAAAGGCGAAATGCAGACGGAAAACTGACGTGACATAGGCCTGAGTCTGCATAGTGATATTGAAGGTAAGTTGAAACATTCTGTCACGAAAGCTATTTGCTAGGTTACTGAACTCTCGGTAAAATCGTGCAGGTGAATATCATTTAATAAATGGTGCAGATGGTTGAAATACATGGCTGGCGATTTATCAGCTCCGAGGTTACGCTTTCCAAACCCAGTATGATGCAAACCATTGGCTGCAGCGTAAACTTCAGTATCGATATCAGGCCTGGTATTATAAATCATAGACAGTATAAGCGGTTTTTCATAATAACCAGCCGCATTACCTGGCAGAATCAAAGATCAACGTTAATGGTACAAGCTTTAACATATGCAGATCAAATTCTGATAACTGGCCGACCGCGGAGTGTTCGATCCCACACGGCTTAGAGTTTTATCTTTGGCGTAGTTTTTAGAAAGCATTGCCTGAGGGGGTAACTCCGTGGCCGAGGGAATAAGCGCGCTCAGGGGCCTCTCACCAATGCGGTCGCGGTGAGTTCAAGTCCAGCTCATGTTGACTTCCTCTCCGGCCGTATGTGGGAAGGTCCGCCAGCCACCTGCAGATGGTCGTGGGTTTCCCCGGGCTCCGCCCGGTTCCCTTCCATCATAATCCTGGCCACCTGACATATCCTTGAGGAAGGCTTAATACACCAATCAAATAATAAATAAATTTCCAGTGAAACGCCACAACTGGAGTAGGTGATATTAAAACTTTACTTGTGGAGGGCATATTCCAGTTTTCATCTTCTGCCATACTCTTCAGAGCGCGGGCGCCGTTCACATTATAATGGCGAATGTCACTTATTTTCAAATTCTCAATTGTGATTTGTGGTTTAGACTGAGAGTTGTAATTATCTACGTTGCACTTGTGGGTGTAAACGCATGTCGAAATTTAGTTCAAGGAGGTTAGAAGGTGATAAGAAAAGATAAGACTGTATTATCACACCCGTTGTCAGTTGCAAGTTCGAAGGCGAGTCCGGGTATTTTTTGTAATCCTGTAACATGTCACAAAGGTATTACACATATTTTTAAAGACAAAAAGATATTTTTGTGCATGCAGAATCTGTAGTTTCGAATATCCGGGTATTGCGCAAGGAACCGGGGATGATAAAAAAAATGGGGGAAATACTGATTTTTGCCAAGTTCTGAAGTTTAATGAACTGCAAGTCACTGAAACTGTCATCATTTAAGATTAGACAGTCCGATTACTTTTCCTGCAAAATTTCTTGTCTAAAAGCTTGATTTTCTCTTAGTTTATGGCAAAATTGCTAATCAAGGCCAGCCCGCCTGGCGAGAATTTGCTTTGTTTTCACCGCCAGTAGTCTAGCCAAAGTCTACCAAAGACAGTGCTACTGATTGGTTCAGAGATGCTATGACATCAAAGCAAACCTACGAATACTTACGTCAGGTGAATGACTGTAACATTGTCCAGGAAAATGGTTCGACTTACTTCTCTAGATTTTGTCAAACTAGTAAAATTGGATTATATGGTGACTCTCTAGAGCTATATTATGATACATGCAGACTGAATGTAGACGTGTTAATGAATTTGTCATGTGGCATTTTAAATGAACTGTTGCAGGTTAAACCAAGGAATGTGTCTTCATTGTTATTTTATATGGCACGTGCATGTACTTTACTTTTAGGTTTCATTGCCTTCAACCTCCACACGAGAAGCCAGTCAACCAAGCAATGTGCATCTTTCCATAAACAAAACAAAACATAAACGTCTTGAAGAAACTTAAATGACTGTTTGTTTTGTTCTACTCTTTCAGATATAGTAGACGTAACGAAACCATAGACAGCGGCACCTCAAGAATTGCCGGACATAACTTTGCAGCGTTCGGAGTTGATCGACTGCCTGCCGCGTTACACTATGGGGTTGGGTGAAGGTGAAGGTCACGGCAGTGGAGGCCGAGCTCCAGGAATCTGTTGGGCTCTCCTTTGGTTCATTGTCATGCTTGCTGCGTGGTGGTTTTCGTTTTTACTCGTGGGAGTCTACGTGTTGTTGCTTCCGTTCTCGGCGTGCATCGCCCCAGTTCGTGGACTTAGTGACAGCCTTCTTCATTGCATAACTTATCCAGCGAGATGCGCCGAAAACATGATCAGCATGACGCCTATGTGCTGAGTTCTATGTGAATATTCATAAACCACATAATATTAGGCAAATTCATGAACTGCTTTGCATACAGACTCCTCCTATTCGTGGTATGAGGTCTTCGGATGTATTTGTTTGTTTGTTTTTTTATTATTATTATTTTTATTATTAAAACAGTATTAAAAGACAATAAAACTAAAAAACCTATCGACTGTGGTAAGGAATCTGGTTAAATACTGCCGTGAAAGTGAAATGATGTGAAATGTATTATTTATTAAGATATTAATTTGGTTCTTAGACGCCTTTTATATACCGTATGTATTAAAAGTTATATACCAAATTCACAAACGTTGTGGCAGGTGCATGTATTATCCTTAAGCTTATCACTTTTATGATGGCTGTCAGTTCATGGGTTTAGGAAACTGGAGTGCAGTGAGCATACCACCGACCTCTCGCAAGTTACTGACGAACTTTCCCAGGTGTGAGGTGCCACCACATACATGCATGCCGTTGATGGAAGTCTTGAGGTCGGGAGATCAGTGATCAGTCACGGGTCGGATCATACCAAAGACTTTTAAAATGGTACTTGTTGCCGCTTGACTGGTGCTCAGCACTGAGAGGTTAGAGCAAGGAAACAGGACTGGTCGGCCAGGTGTCAGTAAAATGTGAATTGGTAGGGTGTCATGTCTGGTGTCTTCGGCATGATGTTCCAATGGCGGCAGCACTTTGGCGGCATGGACATGCCCTGCCACAAGACGACACAGTATATCTACAGTCCAAGGACAAAAAGTACTGAGTACGACGTAAAACCCTGCATCCATGTATACATACGTTGATGGAAGGAGAAAGTGGTCTTCAGCGAGCGTAAAGCCACACCAGAGCCGTCGACGGCTTGTTGTCACCAAGACCCTATATATACAAGGCATCGAGAAATTCTCTGTCTTATTTGCATCACTACCTTGTGTGTGCAAGCGCCAAAAGCATTAAACTCGTTAACCATTTGACCATGATCAGCGGCCCTAACAAAGAATGCACACTTTGGCCAGGGGTTTAACGTGGTAATTAATTTAACAACGTGCTGCCGCCCCTGTAATGTAAGACATGACACCCCATTATACACCGGGACGGCCAGTCTTGCTTCCTAGCTTTCAACGCTTAGTGTTGAGCGCCAAGCGATGCAGCTCTAAATACGACTTTTCAAATTTTTAGTATTACCAGACCCGGCTTGAACCTGGGTCTGCCGACCTCGAAGAGAACGATCTAACCACTAGACCACCGAGTTGGTCGCTTTGGCTAGGGCATATATTTAAGCATCATGTAATAGTCGCGCTGTCCTGGGTGTATGACGTTAAACAACAATCAATCAATCTGTGGTTTAGTTCTTCAAGCGCACTTACGTACATGTATACACTTTTGTGTAAATGTAGTTTCTCTTTAAGGGGGATAACTCTATCATATCTGGATATTTGATTAGTTGTATGATCATCTAATAGTTGTCTCCCTTGGAAAGCCGTTTGTTCAAAAAGCATACTAACTTTTAAGATTATAAACATGGAAGATTTAATCCAGCTGATTTTGAGGCTATAGGAGACACTCACCTCGTTTTCAGTACACTTTTAGCAAATGGTCCAAAGTGTATGGGCCAGAAGGTAGATGTGATCATTGGCTACAGAGTGCCTCTTAGAATATCATGTCATCAATGATAGCAATTTGTGCAACGGTAAACGTCTGACGAGCATTCGTGTTACAGGGCTTTACGTGTAACGTACACCCCGTCAGGATAGCTCAGTTAAGGTGTATGTCATGTTAGTAAAAAGCAAGAGGTCTCAAAAAGAACTTGATGTAACATTATCTTATCGGCCCTACGTGCACTGGAAATTGCTTTTCTTCCTTTCTGAGCAGCACATTCATCTTGTCGTCGGTTAGGTTTTCTTAAGCTGTCTTCGATGCTTTGACACAGTTGACAGAGGTATCAAGTTAGGCCCAGTCACCACCTTGTCTGTTGCTTAGCCAATGAAATCTCTGCACACATCTATCACTTGTGGGGCCTCGCACATTTAAGAAGGACACTCTGATTAGTCACTACAGCTCCTTTACCCTGGAACATCATTGATAGAAACGAGAAACATAAATTTCAGCTCCATCGAATGGGAAGACGGCATTTTGTAATCCCGTGAGGTGGTGATAATGTGAAGTAGGACATTGGGCCATTGTTACGCCAAAATGTGATTGCAGCGTTATGTGTGCAGTGTTACAATGTCTCAATCGACATGTCGCCATGCTGTCTTTAAAGTGACGTCATTGTGATGAACCTGGAGGGGAGCATTTATTTGTCAGTAAAATGACGTCAAGAGGCCCGTTTTACGAAGCTGTCGCAACACTGCGCCAAGCGCATTTACCAAGGTAACCTCTTCACTGTATGTTGTAACGAAAGTTACGCCAGGCGCACTTTGCGACTGCTTTGTAAAACGCTGTCGGGCGTTTGATGGATCTCCATCAAACAACATGTTGAGTATGGACGCGAGTGGCCGCATTCGTTTTCCATAGATGACTGGTATATAGCATAGAGAAAATGCCAGAACACTGGAGACTCAGGAAACGCTAGGGTCGCTGGCTTATAGTCAAAGCGCTGGCCCCGTGCGACTATAGGGAGCTTGACGAGTGAGATCGGGTGTATGAATCCAGATCTCGCTGTTTCGGCTGTTGCTTTAAGTCAGGAGGATGGTCATGCATCTGTCGAAGGTCGGTGGTCTTCTCCGGCACTCCGGTTTCCTCCCTCCATTAACCTGACCGACGCTATACATAAGACAAAACTTCTTGAGTATACCGTTATAAACACCAATCAATCAAATCGAATAATCCCTGCCTGAGAGAAAGATTGAAACAACACCTGACTTGTTTCTTTCGTTTAAAAAGGTTGTGTTCATTGACAGAAAAAGTTTCGTAAAACTTAGTATTTTAACGTAGCAAAGCTGCAATATTTAATAGTAAATATGCCATATTCAAAGCGAAAATGCAATAGGTGGATAAAAGAGCATAACTAAAGCATGGCAGGACAGAAAAAATGAATACTAAAATATCTAACGTAAAATACTATACGTGAACGTCCTATACGAATAAATCTGACGTGATTGTCACTCTGGATCTATATAAGGATCACTGTGTCTGGTTGGTACATAGCTAGGTAAACACTAAGCCACAAATGGTTTCCTCATGTGTTCTGACTGTAAAGTGCACAAATCGTACAATCTGATGAAACAATGTGTTTAAAACCTACACACAACTGCGCAAAGTAGAAATTATATGAACACGATGAAAGTGTAGTGTTCTTTAAAACCATCTAATTCGCAATGGCTGGTGTAAAACTCGACTAATTGGTACATCGGATTCGCTAAAATATAAAATATACAGTGGCTACCTAAACACTTCGCATGCGGCGGGGAGGTTTTGTAAGTTCTAAATTATTCGTGCATAGCCTTAAAACACAATGCAGCGCTTTCGCTGAATAACATTATATGCTTTCGCCCTTTTACCAAAGCTTAAACTGACAAATACGTACCATAATTACTTAGCCGTTCCACATTAATGTCTTGATCAGACTCTTTAAGGTGTACATGCGCACAGCATACAGCCCTATCCAAAGCACAAAACGAACTGAAGTTTTACCCGGAAAGGATTTTCTGTAATAAACAGGTATAGGCGCTTGGATTTGGGTTTGGGTGTATGCATAGCAATTATGTGTCGTCGCTACGTTCAGTCATTGCAGCGATCAGAAAAAAATGTTTGGAAGCCGCACATTGTACTAACAGAAGATCTCATTAGTCGAAACGTCAATTCCAAATATTTAAATGTCGCTTGGCGTTATGTCATTTTGGGGTCACATGACCAACTGCATATTGATCTTCTTCAATATACAGACCTAATCACTTTTGTGAAAGTATAACTTCAATCTTAACGAAAAACAATTCTCAAATGATTACTAATTGAGACAAATGGTATTTCTGGAGTACTAAAAGCAGCCATTTGTTTTAAAAATTCCACTTTGCACGATGCCTTTAAAGGTACACAGTTCATCGATGTTAGCCTATTAGCTGTAATTATCGCATTAAGGGTGAACGGATTTGCTGCACGATATCATTTGCGGTATAGTATTGAAATACATATGTCAAAACTACAGATTAAATGTTTCGAATATCAGCCAAAGCTAATCGCCATTGGTTGATTGTTAGTGGTCATAGCAGGTCCTCTGTTAAATGCTTGGTTTTAGGCCTACATATATGAGCAAGCCAAGACTTGGTTTATCTCATACAACAGCCAAACATAGGCCACTGCATATGTTTCCGTTCCATCTAAACAAAACCACTGTAGACTACCACAAATATAACATCATCATCATCATCATCATCATCATCATCATCATCATCATTCACAACAGAAGAAGCCTTTTACACTGTCATCGGCGAAAAGCTCGTTAAGAGCCTTTTGTAACAGCGCTATAGGAGTTTGTTCACTGTTCACTAACGAGCCAATAAAGCGTGGTTATATGTCCTAAGGAGGTCTGGTCTACATAGGAAGTCGACACAATAAGGAGGGCAAACCTAGAGAACAAAGACAGAAACAAAATAAATCATATCATGAATTTCACATCAGTAATTGTTCGACCAAATGGATGTTTGTTCCAAACAAATCGGAAATGCTATCGACCAAAAAAGAGCGCTAAACTTAATGAGCTGATTGACATATTTTTTTTTATTTTTGTTAAAGAACGGTGATTTATGCCCTTTATTCAAGGCGTTACCCACAATGACGCCGGTCCCGTTAACGGGCAGGGAAAGGAAAGAAAAAAAACGGAGTGTCCGAGCAGTAAGCCGTTGCCCTTTACCAGGTACCTGACGCGTTTCTTAACAATTTAAAGGAGAAGAAAACATACAAATGATGCAAAACTCAGATGTAAGAGTGTCAAAGCTTATTTGCAAATATGGTCTTTAATATTTTGCTATTTTTTTTTCAGGAGGACGGGTATAAATATTTTTCTTTGATGGATATTTGGGACCAACTTTTGTTATGTATCGTCGTTGCATAAAAATGTTCTAAATAGGGATGTGGTGCATGTCTAATAAATTTATTTGAATGTAAATTTGTTTTTTATATCCAAACATATGCATTTAACCTGAATTTTTAGAATATCAACACATTAAAAATGATGAATATCTAGGTTGAACACATTTGTTAGCTGAAAAGAGCAATTTCTGGTGCAAAAATGTTCTTGAAAAATGTGTTATGTCCTCATTTATAACATTATTACACAAAGACTATAGATAGGAAAAGGTGGTCCCAAATACCCACCATACAAAAAAATACTTCCAAGTGTCTTTATCGAAAAAAATACTGAAAATCACATTTACAACTAGCTTTTTGCACTCTTTCATCTGAACTTATTGTCATTTTAATGTTTTCGCCACCTTTAAAGCTGCACTCAAATTAGCTGGAGGTGAATTCGAGCCCACAACTTCTACGGACAGAAGATCAGCAGCTGTGTACAGAGCCATGACGCTTTATAAAGGCGAATACATTGAAGACGGCGTCTATCCGTAATCTATTCAGGGTTTCTGTCCAGTGTCATTTTAAATAAAAATGCGCTTTCTCTGAGATGCATAGAACAGACAAATGCTGTCAACTGAATGTGTGTTGTTTAGATAACATTTACACTTTATTACAGTGACATTCCTGTGTTAAAAAAAATAATATAATTACCTCTTTTTCAACTACAAGATTTACCCTCCCACAATTCCGGTGTTACAAGTTACATCCGCATTCAAGATTTTTTTATTATGTCCCCACACTGAGCCTCTACATCGCAGTAATTTCAATCCTAGCCCATAAACCAGCAACCTGCGGATCGTCGTGGATTTCTTCAAGTTTCTGCTCAGTTTCCTCCCACCATAATGATGGCCGCCGTAATACAAGTGAAATGGTTTCGTTTATACGGCAAAAAACACCAATGGAATAAATAAATATGACAGTACATGTAATATGGCCTAAGCGGTGTTAAATCCAAATCATTTACATGTTCTTATTTATATGGACTGACGGCATGTGCGTGGAGGAAACTGCTCTCTAAATACTACTGTGTATGAGTGCTAAACACTGCTGTGTATGAGTGATAAACACTACTGTTTATGAGTGCTAAACACTATTGTGGCAAAAAACACATAAGTTTGTATAGCAGCAGTACGCAATTTGTGTAATCTGTGTAATACATCCACAGCGACGTGTGCATCTGCGATACACAATTTGTGTACAACTGACACGCATGCATTGTGGATGTGCCAATTTATATGCAGTATACAGTGTGGCCCTGAATAATATATTTATTTAATAAATTTATAATAAACGTTTTTTCAGATAAAATTTTCTCTGAAAATTTCAGTCTCAGGTATTAGATAAACAGGCATTCATGTTGAAGATTACGAGAGCTTAAACCGGCAGGTGGTTGTCAAAACGTGCTATATCTGTCATAGACAAGGTCATTTGACCTAGAGCAGCCTGACCTGGTGTTCATAGTTAAAATCCGCTTAAATATTAAAATAAAATGAAATAAAATAAAGTAAGCCAACATCAAGATCATAGTTAAGTAAGATAGCAGACTCGCATATCAAAAGTTTGGTAAAGCCTCGTGTATATTTAAACGTTGAATTTGTCTACTTCGTGAACTTAAAATATTCAAAATGCTCATTTAGACGTAAAGCCATCTGCACAGAAACAACATTTCCACATTGTGCTTATACTGATAATTTAGAGACATTTACACGGAATATCACGCGTTTTCGATATGAATAAATGCGCTTGAAATAACCGTCCCCGAGAGAGTGTAATGTTTGCTTCACCCATAAAAGTTAAATATAGGGCTTCAAGCAGGCATCATAGAAAGTGATAATTAATAAAACCATGCAGTTTGCTGCATTTTTTCGTCAGGCATGGTGTTTGGCGTATAAATACAAGTGTCAGACACGTGTCGGTTCAGTGCCAGAAAATGTGCTGCTACTCAGAAGAATGTCCCCTCTACAGTGATTTGGGCATGGCACTCCAGTGAGGCAGCATTACAAGTATTTCAGCATTTGGACCATTGGTTCGTCAGTTCTAGCATCCTGATATGAACGAAATAAGTTTGAACTGAAAGAAACCCTAAGCCGTGAAAGAAAGCAAATGTATCAGTGCATACTGCATACATACAGTTTGATTTATCATAGGATGCAGCAAATTCCTTGTTCTGTCCTCTCAGTATCGTGCAGAACACAGAAATTCATCTTCACTACATCCGGGCAACCCAATATTTATTACCGCCAATAGCATGTGTCATATGTGTCTGTACTTTATTCCCTGGAATGCGCTTCCATGTTTGTTGTTATTTTTGTAGGCAAATTACAGTCTATATTTGCTTGTATATACTTTGATGTAAACTGTACATCAGAACGGTATTTGATTTATTTAGGAGAATTAGGTTCCTTTCTCTGACCTGATAGTTCAGCTCATTTCTTCAACAGCTGATGGCGAATCACCAAAAACGGGGCGTTGAAACCGCTGGAGAAGAACAAGGTCATAATGAGGGTGACCTTGTAACGGTTGTTGATGGAGAACGGCAGATTCTGTGTGGAGGAAAACAAAGTTGAAGCTAAAAGAGTTGGCCAAATATGTGGAAGCAAACAATCGTCATGACAGTGATAGTTTGATAGTTTCTGTCATGAATTAACTCGGTCAATTCATGTGTTGAGATAAGATTGTTGTAAAGGATGAAATAAAAGGAGAATGACTGCCTAACAAGAACGGCCGTTGTAATTTACGCCATGATTTACCCAACTGCGCATGTTGCCGGGGAGGGAAACAGGGCATACATGCGCAACTCAAGACATTGCATTCAAGACTCGTTTCCAAAGTGATGAATGTTTAACCTGTGACTGGATACTGTTGGCATACACACATAATATAAATCAATTGGATATACATGTATACTCTCTATTTTTTTTTCAGACATAGTGTTAAAATATATCAGATTTTACAATTTACGATCCTATAGCATCCAATCTCAATGGTGGACGTGTGAAATCTTCCAAATCTTTCAAGCACTGTCAAGTTTCCACAGGCATGTACACACATATAGCGTACATGGCATCACTCGCCCTCACAGACTTGAAAGCGAGACCGTGTCCATTTTCGTCCATAAACATTTATTTATTTTACAGGTTTGATTGTTTAATGCTGTACTGGAGAATTTCTTTTTGACGAGCAATTTAACTGATGGACAAAAACCAGAATGCTGGCGGTAATGCAGTGATCCTTGGCAAGTTTCCAAGGCCGAATAAAAACAGATAAGAGCAAGGCACCCTAAGTATACAACGGTAAATGAAAATCTTGAACATAGATACGATTTTCCGAAAGGTTGAGGGAATAGAAGTGTCTAACTTTGGGCGCTAACGGCTTCCATAGTCAACCATACAGGACCGTATAGCTTTAGGGCGCCGACAAGGAAGTTACATTGTGTTTGCTGTTTGCTTACATACATCATCAGTCAAGCGTACGACATTATGACATAGAAAACGAAAATGACCTTTAACACCACTCGTATAAATATTACATAGTGCGAGCTGACCGTGTTTGTTTCAACCATGTTCTGTGTATATTATATAATGTTAACTGTATGATTAAAGCTTTCGATTGCTATTGATAAGTCTACTTTTACATATTTTCAAAATATACATAGATACTGGTTTCAAAGTTACAACGATTGGCAGTTCCATGAATACACGATCATGTGAATGCAGATCAAACGTCGGATTGTTGAAATGTATAGAAAAGAAAACACCATTTCAAAGTTTAAATTTCAAAATTCAATTTGAAAATTTGAATATCTTACCGATCCAGGGATTCCATGCTGCTGCCAGGACTGACTCTTTCTTGCGAGGGTCGTAGAGAATTCCCGTTTTGGAGCGGAGGCTCCCAGTCGAGTCAAAGCCATACGTCCTATAGTCGCCATTTTGGATCGATACCTTCACAAGTGATACAACATTAACTCGTCGATCACCATAGACTCAGGGGCTTCCGTGAACGAGGCGTCGGGTTGCGCGTGCGGGAGACACCTGTCTGCCGTCACGTAGCCTCGCTAAGCACGGCATTATTATTCTTTTTTGAGTCAATCATCATGATAACTGGGAAAGTCAGCGTATGTGGTCACAATCAGAGACTGTTATATAATAAGGCTGGTAAATTCTGCTTATCTACAGATCATTATATATAGGCCGACAGTGATATAAATAAAGGAGGAGCCATTGAACAAAATGACCGCAGCCTTCAAACCAGCACGTTCCATTGAGGAATCGTACTAAGCGTGCTATATATATCAATCTACGATTGTGTACCGTTAGAAAACGAATGTGTACCTGTAAGAAAGCTGAGCATCCTCGTATTTGTGCATTAGTGTGTTTCAAGTTTACTCAGTTTTGTATACCTTTGTTACAAAAGTGTGTAGATGTTCAGTTTTGTTGCGTACCTGCGATGCATTGTCGTTTTAAGTGAATAGGGGGGCCTCCGTGCTATCGCAGCGCAATGACCTAGAAAGCCTCCCACCAATGCGATCGCTGTGAGTTCAAGACCAGCCCATGCTGGCTTCCTCTCCGGCCGTACATCGGAAGGTCTGCCAGCAACCTACGGATGGTCGTGGGTTTCCGCCGGGCTGTGCCTGGTTTCCTCTCACCATAATGCTGGCCGCCGTCGTATAAGTGAAATATTCTAGAGTACGGCGTAAAACACCAATCAAATTAAACAAATAAATAAATAAATAAACAAATTTTAAGTGAATATATATGTACATGTATAGGTATCTGTATGTTTATGCTTTTAAATTCCGGAGCCACTGAAATGCATTATATATACATAATTCAGCCACCACGTCTTCATTGATAGTTTGCATTGAATGGCTGCTGATTCGGTATGCACTGGCTTACTGAATGAATGATGGTTGACTTAGATTGCACTGCATAACAATTATGAACTGCTCGGAATGCCTATGAATTGCAAAAGATATGTATAGGCCTACGGAGGAAAGCACTATGCAACCACTAAGGTTGGTTATGCAATAGTAAAGCCCACCCGGGATGTTTCGTAGAGCAAATCTGTAGGTTATACATGAGTTATGAATGACTATACCTATATAGGGTCAAGGATTCGTTCAAAATTGATGAGGGGCCACCGTTGCTCGGTTGTTTAGCGTAATGCCCAGAAGCCTCCCACCAACGCGGTCGCTGTGAGTTCAAGTCTAACTCATGCTGGCGTCCTCTCCGGCTGTACGTGGTAAGGTCTGCCAGCAACCACCGGATGGTGGTGGGTTTCCCGCGGGCTCTGCCTGTTTTCCTCCCACCATAATGCTGGCCGCTGTCGTATAAGTGAAATATTCTTGACTACGGCATATAACACCGATCAAATGAAATAAAATCAAAATTGATGGCCTTTGATGGTTACGACAATGAGGGACGGTAAGAGGTTAGAGAATGAGGAGGCTGGCTGGCTGGCTGGCTGGCTAGTCGGTCGATCGGTCGGTTGGGTGATTGACGGCATTGTTGATTCGTTGGTTCCATTGTTGATTGGTTGGGTGCAATGTTCATGGTTGAGTGTGTTGCTGATTGGTTGGGTACTTTATTGATGGTTGATTGCATTTCTGATTGATTGGATGTATTGTCCATAGTTGACTGCATTGTTGATGGTTGAATGCATTGTTGATCTGTTGGATCCTTGTTGATTTATTGATTGATTCGTTGGATGAATGATTCGCAGACTCAATAGCTCACTGTTTATTTGGATATGTCGTTGCATGATTAATGGATTGACTAACTGATGAATTGATTGACTGAGAGGCTGATTAACTGACTTGGTTTTATTGGTTGGCTGTGGCTGTTTGAATCCATGATTGATTGATCGCTTGATTGCTTGATTGCTGGATTGCTTGCTGGATTGCTTGCTGGATTGATTGATTGATTGATTGATTGATTGATTGGCTGATTGATTGATTGATTGATTGCTTTGCTTGCTTGCTTGCTGGATTGATTGATTGATTGATTGATTTGTTGGTTGGTTGATTCATTATGCGCATGCATATTACAAGACATATGCTGTGGCTCATTTTACCGCGGTGAAGTTAATAACTGGTGTGTAATTTTCCACATCATGTTTGGCATGCATTGTTTCCCCAAATCACTATTGAGTGGATTCGAACTCCTGCCAATGTTCAACCCGCTCGGTCTTCAAACGCTGCTTACTAACAGCACGATTTACACAGATGAGAAATGTACGGCAGCTCCCATGACTGGTTGATGGCTATTTCAAGACGGGGAGAGGACCCCAAACATAACTGTCTTATTGGCGGTTGTCCATCAATCTATTACACATTTATCTATTACTATCCATTTACTATATAGGATACTGGCCAGAATGCAATATGTCATGTACGTGACTGTCTGGAAACACGAATGCATGCAATGAGGTTGCCAGCTGTATGGTATAAGGAATGGGGTTATCTGTCCCAGATTTTCCGCTCACCAAAACAATAGGTTTTCAGGAAACTCTGACATTTGTGTGTTTTTGTCTGCGCAAGTCTGACTACACGCGTCATGCTCGTCCTACCGTAAGCCCGGTTATCATTATATCATGGATACAATCATATACGAGTACGGCGCTAAACACCAATTATATCAATCAATTCATCAATAAATAAATAAACGCGGTACTTACAAATTCAGTTGAGGTAAATCATATCTCTTTTAAGAAGGAATGTGAAATGACACGGAGAGGTTGGAGCAAGGAAAAGGGACTGGTCGGCCAGGTGTCAATATTATGTGACCGGGTGTCATGTCTGATGTCCTACGCATGATGTTCCAGTGGCGGCAGAACATTGTCAGTATGGACTCGCAGTGCCACAAGAAGACAGGGTATACATACATTCTAAGGGCTCCTCGTCGTCATATGACTGACACATTGTAGAGTATGACGTAAAACCCATGCATGCATGCATCCATCCATCCATCCATCAATCCATCCATCTAGAATACATGCATTACCCCGGGCACTCCGGTTTCCCCCGCCCGTAAATATGATCGTCGTCATGGTAACAACCCATAAAATTTTGAGCACGGCCTTAAATACCAATCAATCATTCACTGAACCCTTGCATGTACTGTATCTCAACAAAATGAATGTTTTCCTGGATGTGCCAACTTTTTCATATTCATGTAGCCGTGTAGTCATAGTCTGTTTAACTGTAAAGCTGCATATAAGCCTCTTGTTATTGATCCATTAGCTACTAGCAAATACAGCGAAGACCACACTGCTTCATGTTTGCCATAAAGGTTTATCCGAACGCCTCTGTCATCTGTTTACAAATTGTCATAACAATCACTCATATACACATACTTACAAGGATTCAGTCTGTAGGCGGCCTGCGTGGCTCAGTCGGTTAGTTTGCTAACACAGCGCAATGAACCGAAACCTCCCACCACTGCGATTGCTGTGAGTTCAAATCCAGCTCAGACTGGCTTCCGGCCATGGAAGGTCTGCCAGCAACCTTCGGAGGGTCGTGGGTTTCCCCCGGGCTCTGCCCGGTACCTCCCACCATAATGCTGGCCGCCGTCGTATAAGTGAAATATTCTTGAGTACGGCGTAAGACACCAATCAAATAAATAAATAAATAAATCAAAATTTACACACATTTGTGTCATCTTCCATTATTACACTCGTCGAATCCGGTATGTATACATGCCTATAGATTGGTGTGGTATATCATATCATTTTTATTGGGTGTAGGTGGGTGGGTGGGTGGGATAGGCTGGGGGTCCCATGACTGCATGGGCTACGGTAACTGCTGCCGAGATTCGCCTGTCCCATATTGCTACAATGGCCAGACTCCAGTTTTCAAGTTTTTAAACCTATTCCAATTTAGATCAGTTTGTTTGTTTGACTGAGGTCTACAGTCGCTGTTGGTTGGCTTTTTAACGGACTGTCTCCTTGTGGTAGACCATACTTAAAGACAACATATCCATAGCGCTGCCTCAAGCTATGCCAGTGATGTGTTGCCAATGACGTCACGAAGCCTTTCCTTCACCTCCCTGTTCGTGTGTGGAAAAAGTTCTTGCCATGAGTACCTTTGCATGATAGAGTAAATAACCCAATGCCAACCTTTAAGAAAAAAAGGAAGAGTATTCCCAGGTATTTCCAGACAGCTTTTTTTTTTAGATCTTTGGAATGAAACTTGCTTCGTTTTATTATTTTTTCCCCCTTTTACTTGACGCTGCTCTCAAGAAAATAGTTCACTTATACTAATGGCTGTCAATTTTATACAGTTTTGGGGGAGGGGTAGGGAGGGGACTTTGTGGAGGAAGTGATTAGTGCTGCTAGCGCAGAATAATGACCCAGGAGACTCCCGTCATTGCACGCGGTCGCTGTGAGTTTAAGTCCAGCTCATACTAGCTTCCTCTTCGGCAGCACATAGGAAGGTCTGCCAACAACCTATCGATGGTCGTGGGTTTTCCCCCGTGTCTGCCCGGTCTCCTCCCACCATAATTCGGGCCTTCGTCATGTAAATCAGAAAAAGTAGTATTTATTTATTTATTTATTTGATTGGTGTTTTACGCCGTCCTCAAGAATATTTCACTTATACGACGGGGGCCAGCATTAAGGTGGGAGGAAACTGGGCACAGCCGGGGGGTAACCCACGACTATCCGCAGTTTGCTGGCAGACCGAAATAGTAGTACTGACGGACATTACCAATGACATCTCGTCTGCGCGGGCCTTTTGGTTTCCAGAGTAGCCGCCGGGGCCCTTACAAAACCTAACCCTAAAGCCATTTTATTGCCCCAAGAAGAAAGCTTAGAGGTTTTCTAGTACGTCTGTATATAATAACATATTCCAAACTGCTTAAAACCATTCTTTTCCTATATCCTTTACCAGCGGCAAGCAAGTCAGAGAGATGGATTTCAACCTGCGATCTCCTTGGTCAGGGTCATGACATCAGCTTTGTCCGGGACAAGATAGGCCTACCTAGGTGAATGTATGCTTGTATGCGTGGTTTTGTATATATCAGGTGTTTTCTTCTGACAGGGCGATCCCACGCCGCTATAAAGTACTCCCGCTACTGGAGCATCATGCCGAAGACACCAGACGTGACATCCCATCCTGTCATATTATAATAGTGACACTGGGTCGGTCAGTTATTTTTCCTGGCTGTAACATGTCAGTGCTAAGCATGAGTAAGTAATACCAGTTTCAAAGTCTCTAATATGACCCGACCCGATACTGATCCAGGATTTATCATCATTTATTTCACCAAAGACTCAGCGCGGCAAGGGAGGAACAGTTTTAGCTGAACAGAACATGGCTGGAAAATTGTTGCACATAGAGGATAGATTAAGGTGATTTATCGATTTAATAGATTTATACATGTCTTGATAAATAAATAGATGAATATATGGGGGGAAAAAACATGCCAATTATTTCTATAAGTTATGAAAAATACTGTGGAGGAACACAAAACCACCGTAGAAGTGGAGAAAGTACAGGAATGCCACTTCTGAATAAACTGGTCTTTTATAGTTTGCTCTATTACTTTTATTAAACAGACAGCATTATTCACATGTTAACTTTCCCATACATAGTTTAAGCCAGTTTTGTGTAAAATTTCTCTTACACAGCATATCCATTAGGGGCTACATAAGTCTCCACTATTAAATATAACTATATACATTATAGAGGATAACTTACTTTCCTTCCCTTGTAAAACTTTTTCCCGAAATAACAACACCTTAATACTAACGTCAATATAAAGTGAATATTCTCCCGATTCACCATACACCGCAAAATTTGGTGTATTATTTCTTATATCTAGCATGGTTTTACAATATTTCAAATGGAATCGTTCTATTATATCAAAATTTTCGCATCCAGGGATTTCAAAGCCATACACTAAAATGGGTTGTACCATTTGCTTAAATAATTTTAGCTGGATATCCGCTGGCAAATACAATTTATCGGTTTTCCTTAAGAGACCAAATAGTGCC
>JABBOT010000006.1:19195800-19347485 GCA_016165875.1 Acanthopleura granulata
TATACACATACATATTCACAAAATATCGCCGCCATAGGCATAGACCTGTCTGCGTCATTAGTGATGACATTTTTTCACTGGGGTAAATTTGGGCCATCCTTCAGGCCATCACTATTTCTCATCACCAATAAATGGTGATGGGGGTAGGTTATCACCATTTCTCATAAAAAAAATGAAGATGAGGGGTAGGTTATCACCATTTCTCATAAAAAAAATGAAGATGAGGGGTAGGTTATCACCATTTCTCATCACCATTAAATGGTGATGGGGGTAGGTTATCACCATTTCTCATAAAAAAAATGAAGATGAGGGGTAGGTTATCACCATTTCTCATCACCATTAAATGGTGATGGGGGGAGGTTATCACCATTTCTCATCACCAATAAAAGGTGATGGCGTAACCCCATCACCATTAAGTGGTGATCGGATTGGCCATGACCATTTCGCTTCACCAATCACTGGTGATGGTCATCATTACTTTTCTGGCCGTGCTCTTTGTCTCTATTTTCAACACTAGACACTTTTCCGAACTTTTCTTCCAAACAGTTTGCCGCATTGAAACTTTGTTTACATTTGACATCTGTAGTTATTTGACATCAATATAAGCTGCAAGAACGGCGTGTTCAGCGTAGTGGGGTGGGGGTGAGGTGGGGGTGGTGTGATTCGTCAGTGATTAATAACAGTTCCTCTATCCTCTCATTGAAACGGACGGGCTTTGGGGTGAGTCAAAACACAGATCATGAGTAAAGCAAAATCACCAATCAAACAAATAAATATAATCAGATGATAAACTTTCAGTTTCGATAGCCTGGATATGCTGTTGCACGCCATATACTTGAGGATAGATTTATATGCCAACTAGGTGGGTTATACCAGCTCCGAAGTGGCCGAAGTGCTTAGCGTGCGGTATAGTGCAGGACAATGATTCTGGAGCCTGTCACCAATGTGGTCGCTGCATGTGAGTTCAAAGCCAGGTCGTGGTAGCTTCCACCCATGTCATAGGTGTGAATGTCTGCCAGCAACCTGCCGATTGCCGTGGATATCCCCCGCGGCTCTGCTCGGTTTCCTCCCACCAAAACGCTGGCTGCCGTGGTATTAGTAAAACATTGTTCAGTTCAGCCTAAAACCCCAATCATTTAAGTAAACAAACAAACATATCTTAACACTTTTCGGCTGTGTTATCACGATATGTGTTATAATATCCATCTACATGTAGGTATTTAATGATCACTTTCAGTTTACAGACGTCTTTACAACATCCAATGCCGAACATGCACGACTGCCTTGTGGAACATGTGAACATGTACGACTGCCTTGTGGAACATTTAAACATGCACAACTGCCTTGTGGAACATATGAACATGCAAGACTGCCTTGTGGAACATGTGACATGCACGACTGCCTTGTGGAACATATGAACATGCAAGACTGCCTTGTGGAACATGTGACATGCACGACTGCCTTGTGGAACATGTGAACATGCACGACTGCCTTGTGGAACATGTGACATGCACGACTGCCTTGTGGAACATGTGAACATGCACGACTGCCTTGTGAAACATATGAACATGCGCGCCTGCCTTGTGGAACATATGAACATGCACGACTGTCTTGTGGAACATGTGAACATGCACGACTGCCTTGTGAAACATATGAACATGCACGCCTCCCTTGTGGAACATATGAACATGCACGACTGCTTTGTGGAACATGTGAACATGCACGACTGCCTTGACAGTGAATGACACTAAATTGAAATAGAAATTGCCTTTTTTTATTTCAGGCTGAGCCCGTGGCCAAAGTAAGGATGCTCTTAACGATGTACCAGTATCGAGTTTCCGGTGCAGTCTGGACCTCTGTAGTCCACAGGGAGAGAGCTTAAATAGTGTCCAAATGAGTTTTCTTGACTTTTGACCTTTAACAAGCTCAATACAGGAATTTGGATGAAATCGATCCCATCAAGTTCGGTACTGGCCTACTTTGCCATCAATATGCAATGACAAGGACACCCGCTGTATCAGTTACGGAGAATGCCTTCTGCAAGAATTGACCACACATAAGCAAGGAGACATTTTGTTACAATAGATCAATGAGTCACATTAAATTAAGATCAAAAGCTTTCGAGATGGCCCCTACTTTCACCACAGGAAATGACTCTGTCCAGATGGAACCCCTGTCTTAGCGACAGATGTAATCAAAATATGTTGAAAGTGACTCCTATGAAGCCCCTAAAAAAGAAACAAAATAAATAAATAAATAAATAAATAAATAAATAAATAAAAATAAATGCATATAATTGTATTTGTATGTAGGTCTACATATATGCTCATAGACCTATGGTTTTATGTCGTTCTCAACCTGACCGGGGTTAGAGGCCGTATGTTCGTCGTGTTGAGTATCATCGCCACGCTAGATATATGAACAGTTGTAATCAAAGAGCCTGCAACTAAGATGCAATGTACATATTTAACTATCGACACCATGTACACTAAAATGGTATACACGATTTGGAAACTGGTTTTATTCATCGGCCTAGAACATTCATTGCGCCTTTTCGTCATCATGGAAAAATGTTGACTGCTTCACTTGGCATGAATCTGTCCTAACTTTTGTATTTTGTATATTTTCTCAGTTCTTTAGTGGTTCGTGTTATTTGTCGATTTTTGGAAACTGGTCTTGTGATTATTAACCCGGGACGCCCATTTTGGTTGACGACTGGTATACTAGTACAGCTAGCTGGTCGGCTATGTACATGTATGTTACTGTAGCGCCCAAATTCGGTCCCATATATAGAAGTCCACGGTGACTATTTCACTACAAATGACAGCTCTAACACTACCTTACATTTGATATGAACCGATTCCTTATGTCAACAGGAATGTAAAAATGCCAAAAAGCCAGCTTCGGCAAACCATCTTTCAACAATAATCTAGCCGTTTAAACATTTGAATCAAACTTTCAGAGCCGACGTCCGTCATGTCTTGAATTCCAACTTCTGGCAGGCGAAGGGTCGCGAAAATTTAATTCCACCCTACACATACTCAGACAATGGAAAGGCCGATGCTGGACGCTACGGTGACATACTAGGCGACCAGCTAGCTGTGCTACTGATACACGAATGTCGGTTTCGAGGCCTAGATTCCGATCAAACTCCGAAAAAAGAAGAAAAACTGTACACTTGTTTAGGAAGAAACTCCTAAATAAGTGCACAGAATGTGTATGCTTATACGGTTTTCCCTCGTGCTCAACAATTTTTCAGCTTAGTTTCCACAATGAAAGCTATCAAGGGTATATTATGGTCAATTTCTACGCCCAGGGGCAAATGTTTACCTCGCGCATGCATGCCTCTAACCCTTTGGAATTCTTCGGTCCTGCGTCCAAACACAAGTGAAGTAAATTATAACTGAGACGATTCCAAGCCTCTGACCAAACATTTTCGGAGACAATGGGGAACCTTTCTTCGCCCATAAAAATAGCGAATCTAAACTGAGTGATCTATTGTTGATATTGTTGATATTGTTAATTATTGTTAATTTCTACCTTTGAGGATAATGTTCATGCTACTCATGTATACAAGAGGATATAATGTGATTAGTCAGCCATGATCGAGAGCAGCCACTACGCGGCAAACGAGGACACAGCAACAGAAGTCTGCTTGTCGGTGTATATGGTCAGGTTAATCAAATGCCGACTGATCAAGCTGAAAACAGTACTTGTAAGTGTAGGTATACATATATATATGTACGTCGAACTAGGCCAATATTGGCCTATAAATGGCTATCAAAAATGCTTGAAACCGTGAGCGAAGACTTAAACCAGTGGACAGTCTCATAAGGAAACATAAAAACCTTGAAACATGCACAGATGTTACGAAATGACAGCAAAGATGGCTCGTCCTCAGTCACGACCAATGGCAAGTGGATTCTGAATACAAGCACTTTCCATTTCCTCCTCCAGCGCTGAGAAAAAAGCAGTACTAAGTATTTATTTGCTGGTTTGTTGTCGTAAATGTAAGTAATAGACAAACTATTTCTTGTAGCTAGCGTTCCGTCGCCTCTTTAAGCTTAACCCAACCAACCCCCAACCCTTTATGGCGTAGGCCTGATTATGTTATTTCACTGAGGTTTTCAGGCGTACATCTGTTAGGCTATTTTCGTAACTACGTGCAGGGGAAAATCGTCTTGTGGCAGAACACCAGTTATACATATCATAAAGTTGAATAAAAATATTTCAATTAACTATCTTCGAGTTTTTCTGAGACATCGACTTGAAAGAAAGATATTAATATTCCCGCGAAAGTGTTCCTTAACAACAAATCTTAAATTGCCACAAATTACACGTAAGAGCATTATTAATATTTGCCACTGTTGGCGTTATATACTCTTTTTTTTCTTTTATTTATTGATTTATTGCTGAATTTATTCAGTGATATCTGTAAATGGATTGCTATCTAAGTGTATGTTACATTAGCTTTTAAGTTAAATATACGGGGCCTATAAATATTTTCCTTATATTGAGATGAATTTGGCGCCAGTTTCTGTCAGATTCATTTCCGCGTCACGTGACCTGATATGCAGCCAATGGGCAAGCTACTTGTTGCATTAATGTATCAACAATGGCCGCTAGATGAGCAGGTAGCAGGCGAATAAGTTACGTTTTCTAGTAAACAACACGGTAGTTTTGTGTGCGACTGGAGATTTTTGTCAACGGTTAGGTAAGTGAATATTTTTTGTTGCACAGAATATGTTGTCATCAATTATTTCTAGGCCGCTGTCGGTGTTTTTTTTTGCGTAAACAGGTTGTGATTTCTTCGGGCTTCGATTAGATAACAACATGTTGTTGGGGACCAAACAGGTTGTTGCTCAAGGTAAACAGGGTAACAACAACAACAATGTTGTGAGAATAATGATGGCATGATTGTGCAAGAATTTATGACATATTTGTGGAGAAATTGTTTACTTGTTGCGAATTTATAACAGTATGACGCTGGAAGTTAGGAGTACCACATGGATTGACATGGAGAAATGTGAAGTGGGAAAGCCATTCAGGACAGGTGTTAGACCTAGATGGCTCAGACGTTCGAATTTACATTAGAAATCATACAAGTTGTGCAAACTTCTGCCATTGGCTAGGTTTTCTCGCAGATTTAGCTGTAATTTTGGAATCCGTTCACACAGGATCTTGAATTTTGGGGTACATATGCAATAAGCGGAATCGTCATTGGAGCAGTCTCTTGACATTAATGCTGTTTGGGTGAAACGAGAATGGATGCTCTCGCAAACTGATGCAAAATAACGCTAAAAAAACGTGAAACCCATGACCATTCGCATGTTGCTGGCAGAACTGCCAAGGTACATGTATGCCAGGAGAGGAAAGCGAGCAATAGCTAGACTTGAACTCACAGCGACCACATTGGTGAAAGGCTTCTGGGTCATTACTATGCGCTAGCAGGCTAACCAATTGAACCATATCGAAGCACAGTGGCATCACAGATTGTTTTCAGCTGCAGAACACGCTGTTATGTTTCCACATTAAATGCAGGTGCAGGTGTTGTACTAGATATACATTCATGTACAACATTGACAGATAGCAGTCAGTGGATGTTTTGCAGCTTAAAAAATCTGTGACACCACTGTGCTTCTATATGGCTCTGCCCGGTTTCCTCCCACCATAATGTTGGCCGCCGTTGCATAAGTGAAATGTATATATAATAGTGAGTACAGCATGAAACACCAGTGAAATAAATAAATGAATATATATAAGTACATATACTTTCGGAGGATGAATATTTAGGGCAATGCAATTATTTTATGAGCAGTATATAATGTACACTGTGAAGTTAGCAAAGGCTTTGAACAAATCTAACTGTATACAAGCATGTGTATAATACATAGGACCAGTAAATTCATGCATAGCAAGGTCTACCAGAAACCCGTGGATGGGTCGTGGGTTATCCCTTGGGCTCTGTCGGATTTCCTCCCACCATAACTCTGACCGCCGTCGTACAAGTGAAATATGGTTGAATACGGCCTAAAACATCAATTTTATGGAATTTTTCACAACCCAACCGGTCTACTGCACCACACGCTGGTATAAGGTCACATGTCTATAATTTTATGTGATTATCAATAAATCGCTCACAAGTTTAGATTACAAAATGTCAGAAACATATTTTTTTTTTTTCTTTTTTTCATGAATTTATTTCATCTCATACACAAGCCTAAGGGTGCATGAAAATGTGCAGGGTTTACATTTCTACTTTTTTTTCTGTTGTCTTTGAGTTATCACAGTGTTGTTAAATCCTGTAGTGCCACTGATGATTTTTACGTAATATACAAGTAGTGTAACTCATTCCGCTGATGATGGCAAAATAAAATGCCGAAATACCAAGTCACAATGAAGTCTTCGTTTTTCGGAGTTACACTACTCGTGTATCACAGCTCTGTGGTAGGAGTTGTTTTTTTTCTGTCTTTTTATTTATAACGAAACATTTGTATTCAAAGGCTTTTATGATGGAGTATATATTAGGGTGTATACGTCCATGTATAAACGCTGCATGTACTTGAATCAGCTGTACAAGGACTGAACTAATGATGGTGGTAATTTGATGGTAATCACCCAGCTTGGCTAGTTCATGCAATCTCCCTGAGCTGTTCCACTGCTATCATTCCTACACATATACATGTACATCAGTGCAAGCGCCGCTTTTCCAGGTTACTGCAGGATGCCAGGCTAAATGCTCCACACTGCACACAGTGATAGTTTCTGTTACGTGTGCAGTACTGTATGTGTATGTCTTTTACTGTGCTGCAGTAGGAGTTCCTTTTAAAACTCATCTTTGTGAAAGGTGAGGACGTGTTTTAGGTCAAAAGCCAGTTTGCTGGCAGATTTGTACATTTACTGCAGGAAACTGATATGATAAAAGACTTGAGGCCTACACACCAATTAAATAATCAGGCTGTCTCAGATGACAGGGTTTACTCTGGGTTGCTCCTGTCACTGCCCACAGTTTGTTGTCCCAGGCGATGTCATTGAGCTGGACTCCTCTACATTTAGAGTCTGTCAGGTCATTATTTGCTATCTGGTGATAAGTGTCCAGGTGCCAAGGGTTGGATGAAGTTGTCGTGAAACATGGCAGCGTGTCGAAATCGTGGAAAAACCCGGCCAGTGGGGGTGTTCAGGTGTAAGTGAGAATTTTGGTGCCGTGAAGGCTTGCTTCATGCATGCACCATATGTGTGTCTTTGATGCAGTTGGAACATGTGCACTGACCTTATGCAAGTGTATATGACTATATTTTTACTGGCCTTGCTTTTGACCATATGTGCATCACAAAATGAAAGAATTTTTGATGCATAACTCTTGAATTTGACCATCTTAGAATCCTTTGGTAGTGTGTATTTGTATGTGGTATTTGTATGGCAAAGTAATCAACTCACGGCCAGGCGGGATCAGTTTTGTAGTGTTACTGGATGGGGCGTCATGGCAGGTGTCTTCAGGATGGCATGCCAGTCAGTGTCAGTTTTGGAGTGTTTTTGGGTGGGGTGTCATGGCTAGTGTCTTTAGGATGGCATGTCAGTCACGGTCTGTTTTGTGGTGTTTCTGGGTGGGGTGTCATTGCTGGTGTCTTTAGGATGACATGACAGTCAGTGTCAGTTTTGGAGTGTTTTTGGTTGGGGTGTCATGGTGGGTGTCTTTAGGATGGCATGCCAGTCAGTGTCAGTTTTGTAGTGTTTCTGGGTGGGGTGTCATGGCTGGTGTCTTTAGGATGGCATGTCAGTCACGGTCTGTTTTGTAGTGTTTCTGGGTGAGGTGTCCTGGCAGGTGTCTTTAGGATGGCGTGTCAGGGTCAGTTCAGATGTGCTTCTGGGTAGGGTGTCATTGCTGGTGTCTTTAGGATGGCGTGTCAGGGTCAGTTTGGATGTGCTCCTGGATGGGGTGTCATGGCGAGTGGCTTTAGGG
This sequence comes from Acanthopleura granulata, assembly GCA_016165875.1. NCBI lineage: Eukaryota > Metazoa > Mollusca > Polyplacophora > Chitonida > Chitonidae > Acanthopleura > Acanthopleura granulata. The sequence continues at coordinate 19,203,761 of JABBOT010000006.1, forward strand.
TGGTGTGTCAGGGTCAGTTCATATGTACTTCTGGGTAGGGTGTCATGGCTGGTGTCTTGAGGATGATGTGTCAGGGTCAGTTTGGATGTGCTTCTGCATGGGGTGTCACGGCGGGTGTCTCTAGGATGGCGTGTCAGGGTCAGTTCGGATGTGTTTGTGGGTGGGGTGTCATGGCAGGTGTCTTTAGGATGACGTGTCAGGGTCAGTTTGGATGTGCTTCTGGGTGGAGTGTCATGGCAGGTGTCTTTAGGATGGCGTGTCAGTCATGCAGCACTATAAATTACATGTATGTCTCCGCTTGGACTGAGTAGTGGTCGATAGTACCTGTAGGAAGCGCCAGTGTGATACGCCTATATCAGGGCAACGTCATCCAATGGGTGTCATGTGTGGTGTCTACAATGTAGTGTTCCAGTGAGGCAGCAGTGTGCGATGTATTATCCTCTGAGCCAGAATATAATAGCAATACTGTTAAATGTATATTGAGTTAAAGTGTTTGTAACATTAGACTTCGATTTTTTCACATACTTTCTTGAATGGATATTAGACGTTTACACAATTCACTTCCACCGTTACATGTAGATGTATCTCTGAAATACATGCATTAATAAAATGGCAACAGTGCATTATTAGCTAGGTCTTCTGCAAGCACATGTACACGCGTATGAGGTTTATTTTTAAGCACCTTTAACAGAGGAGTGGGGCCTCCGTGGCACAGTTGGTTAGCACGATTGCGCAGCGTAATGACCCGGAAGCCTCCCACCAAATCCAGCTCATGCTGGCTTCCTCTCTGGCCATGTGTGGGAAGGTCTGCCAGCAGCCTGCAGATGGTTGTGGGTTTCCACCGGGCTCTCCCACCATAATGTTGGTTGCCATCATGTGAGTGAAAATATTCTTGTGTGTGGCGTGCAACACCAATCGAATAAATAAATAAATTAATAGGGGATTTTCGAGATCGAACTTTTTTATCACAAAAGGTAAAGAGAGTCCCACTGTATCGTGTGATTTGTCAAAAAACGTGTGGCAATTTTGTTGACTTCGATTTACCGATCACCTGTTCCACTGTGTTAAGGAGGTACAAATGACCTCGCCTTTGTTCAGGAGCTCATCAGTTTTCTCTTTTTCATCTTTTGTGTAGTGTAAATTATTTACTGTGTCACTTTTCTTAGACATCCATGGCGTTATAGTACATGTAAATGTAATCAGAAATAATTGCCTAGCATTTTTAACAGGTCACTCCATACAGTAGGTCTTCTCTTACCTTTAGTGATTTAAGGGTCAGAGCGCTCTTACCTGTAGTGATTTAAATGTCAGAGCACCCTTACCTGTAGTGATTTAAAGGTCAGAGAGCCCTTACCTGTGGTGATTTAAAGGTCAGAGTGCCCTTACCTGTAGTGATTTAAAGGTCAGACCTCCCTTACCTGTAGTGATTTAAGGGTCAGAGAGCCCTTACCTGTAGTGATTTAAAGGTCACAGCACCCTTACCTGTAGTGATTTAAGGGTCAGAGAGCCCTTACCTGTAGTGATTTAAAGGTCAGGGCGCCCTTACCTGTAGTGATTTAAGGGTCAGAGAGCCCTTACCTGTAGTGATTTAAAGGTCAGAGCGCCCTTACCTGTAGTGATTTAAGGGTCAGAGCGCCCTTACCTGTAGTGATTTAAAGGTTAGAGCGTCCTTACCTGTAGTGATTTAAAGGTTAGAGCGCCCTTACCTGTAGTGCTTTAAAGGTCAGAATGCCCTTACCTGTTGTGATTTAAAGGTCAGAGCGCCCTTACCTGTAGTGGTTTAAAGGTCAGAGTGGCCTTAATGTCATCTGTATAGAATCATAATACCTCCACATGTTGTTTTCTTTCTTGTCATTTCTATTTCTTGTCTCTCAGTCATTTATTGATGAATTATTTGTATTTGCCTACATATAGATTTATGGGAGCAGAAGAGGAGTGTGGTAAGATTTTATTGAAAGAAAAACAAAATGTCAATCTTATTTTTCATTTATATTTGGCTTCATGGTGGAGGAGGCTCAATTGTCAAGGATGCAGGGCATTCCCGAGGACAAGTTTTTGGTTATTTTGTGAAAGACGTGTAAAAGTCGCAAATGCTTACTGAAGACTCCCTGAATGATTTGATCATAAAGTCAAGCAGTTTTTATCATATTCAAATGAGCATACATGACATCACAGTGAATTACATGTACATTATATATTGTAACGGGGGGTCTCCGTGGCTCAGTCGGTTAGCGTGCTATCGCAGCACAATGACACAAAGCCTCCCACCACTGCGGTCACTGTGAGTTCAAGTCTGGCTCATGCTGGCTTCCTCTCCGGCCGTAAATGGGAAGGTCTGCCAGCAACCTGCAGATCGTCGTGCAGTTCCACCAGGCTCTACCCGATTTCCTCTCACCATAATGCTGGCTGCCGTCGTATGAGTGAAATACTCTTTGAGTATGGCGTAAACGACCAATCAAATAAATCAATTACTAGGGCACACAATGCATTGCTTCAAAACCAGCCTTAGACAGCAAATATGTAGATATCAATCAAATATATCAATATCAGATATGTAGATACCAATCAAATAAATAAATAAATATATTGTAACATTTTTTATTTTTAATATATCTGTGGAATCCTGTCTAAGAGTTTAAATATATACATCTGAGTACTTGAATTTCAGGTGTTACTTTTATATTATATGCAATAAATTTGAAAGATGTGCCCATCGCGATTTTCAAATATTAAACCAATAGGATTCTTTTCTTTAAGAATTTCCTCGTCAGAAGTAGGTTGACATGACATAAACGCAAGAATTCTATCAGCCAGCCACGTGTTTAGCCATGACGTGGGTTAGGGTAAAGGTGGTCATTTTCAAGCATTAGATTCCAGAAGATAGAGTTAAAATTGACGAATTTTCTTTTCGTTTCTGTGGGTTAAGGTCATTTCCCCTCTCCATGGTCTAATGTAACAAAACTGGATGAAACCCAAATGTGACACATCATTCCCGCCTAGACATGACGCCAAACCCATTAGGCCTTCGTTTTTGTTTTTGAGCAGGTGTGTGGTTATCACATCCCTTGCATCCCTCTCCTACACAAAGCCCTGTTAACGTTATGAACACGTCACTGACATGACGACGTATTGCCTACAACACTGTTGCCATAGTAATTAGGTGCGTGTAACGTTAAGTGGGCCCAGAAGTGCAGTTTTCACATGTAGCTTCACACTCCCCAGACTCTTTATTAGGTGTGTTCAAAGCACACCTACATTTTGTTTCAGGAATGTGCTAGGTGTGGAATTGCAAAGGCCGGTATACACTGAGTGTTTTGCTGCAACCCGACCCGACTGAAAAATTGCATTGAGTTGGTGACAAACTTTCTAGTGTATACCTCTCCATGGCAAAAATCATGTCCAGTCGGGTCCAGTCGCGAGTGATCTGACCGTACTAGGTATTTTTGTAAAGAAGTCAGGCCCAGTCAAGCATTGTGACGTTCTTTCCACTAGTGTACCCACTCAACCTTCAGCCAATCAGAATTAGGCACATTGTCACCTGACCGCTTTTTGGTATCCGGAATGGAGATCACATGGACTGCACAGGTGAAAGACAACCTGACAGAACCCTGCACATTTAACCCAAGTATATGTTGCAAATAATTTCCACAATTTTGTGAAGGATCAACCCTTAAAATCCGTGTTAAAACTGGCATTCTTGTTAATGAAAAATTCTCTCTTTTGCCAGTTTTGAACATAATATTTTATTTTTACTCTTCAGTTATTTTCCCAACAAATAAATTGTGTATTTCAGTAACAGTGGAATACATTCTAGGCCGACGATTAAGAAGCAGCTGGTAATGCCTGCCGTACCGGAAGTTTTCCGCATCTTGGGAATCAGAACTCCGTTGCTAGGTTGTGAGAAAGTCCCTGCTGTTCATATAACAGTAACCACTGCCTTACTTCACAACTCCTGACTGGCTGTCTCTGACAGCTCCTTTGGTGAAGAATAAGAAAGATTGATGCAATAGGTGCAAAATGTTGGATATAGCTATTGTCTGCCGAATCCATATCCGGCGAAGAGACAAGTGTACGGTCAGGAAATATTTGTTTACTGGTAAACGGAAGTGGTTAAAAAAAAAACCTTGAACATGCGCAACAACATCGGGAAATTTTATTCGGACTATGGTATCAACGAATAATCGACACGTCGCTCTTAAGTGTATATACATCCCCACTATCCCCACTCAGCGTATACCGACCTTAATAGTCAGCCTCAAATAGACATGTATGAATATTACAGTTAGATTTAATGGCGTCTTCATTTAAATTAATGGGCTTTGTAAAGGCTTGAGTTTATTATACATGTATACATGTACTCTTTCGTGTTTGTCCCAGTGCTTTTTTTAATTTTGTGTTGTTGTTTTTTGTTTTTTTGTTGGTGATTTATTTGGTGTCAGGATTTAGTGATTCAATAGCATACAGTTACTGCACCTTGCCAAGCTGTGCATTTGAACAGTCATATCAAAATTGATGCAAGTTAGTCAACCTACACAGTGGTTACAAATGTTTGACGTCATGGCGTCACAGTTGCTTTCACTGTGGAAGGAATGAAAAGTAACGTCCCCACAAGTGGTGGGAAATTGCCTGTGACGGATCTTCCCATGCTTATATATTCCTGGGTGTACATCATTATATGGGCTGCAGATCCTTTGTCAGTGTGCCTAGCCCCTACACGTACCAGCATCAGTTTTGATACACTCACTTCTTCACAGTTACAGTCCCTGATGAAATGAGTGTACATGGTTTCAGGCTTGCCTTTAATGATGTTACAGTTGTTAAAATAGAGTATTTACACATACCTTATGATGACTATACTCGTGACGAGAATCCGGGAATCAGATTTCTCGTCATGACTCCCTTAAATAAAAACTCCATCCAAGTAGATTTAAAGGCAAATTCAATCAGAGTTCTAGATCATTAAAAGTATGAACAAGGTATTCCCAAAATCTGTTTGCTTTTATATTTCAGATCTTTAGTTGGATCAAAATTCTTCAAGAATTTGATCCAAACAAGACTAGTGATACCTGATTCAGTCCAAGTTCCTGTGGACTCTGGCAAAGATAATCTCTGGGAATCCATTGAGATTCTGGAAATTAATGACCAAAAAAAAAGCCCTGCGTTAAATAAGATTTACATGTATGTTCCAGCCAGGTGTTTAAGCCTGGATGGCGAGAAGAACACTATGGCATATCTTGTAATACCATCATTGTTGTTAGCCTGCTCATGCCAGCGCAATGACCCAGAAAGCCTCCCACCAATGCGGTCGTGGTGAGTTCGAATCCAGCCCATCCTGGCTTCCTCTCCTACGTGGGAAGGTGTGCAAGGAACCTATGGATGGTCGTGGGATTCCTTCGGGCTCTTCCTGGTTTCCTCCCACCACAATGCTGGATGCATAAGTGAAATATTCTTGAGTCCGGCGTAAAACACCAATCAAATAAATAAATAATACCAGCGTCACTTTTAAGGCTAGCATTTCCGTGCAGTGTTGTAGTTTAACATGCAGATACACATGCCCTGGACCCCTGCACTTGTGCTCTCTGACCAGCTGCTTCGAGTGACTACGTGTATACATACATGTATTGTACCCTAATTCTTCTAATTTTTGGAACAGATATTAATCCTGCTGGAAGCAGAATATTACCTTTCTCTCTCAGTTTTGTGAAAAAGTAAGGATGCAGGTATATTGGTCATTAGATTGTGTAACCATGGGGAGAAAAAAGAAATGTTTTTTGGATCTCTGTTACAGTTACATGTATGTTAGCTGAAAAGGGCATATGAGGTGTGTCAAAAATCAGAAGAAGTAGGGTATGTGTGAAATAACACCCGATCAATATTCTATGGTTTGTAGCAGTCAATAAGCTGAATACATTTCTGAAACATGTGTTCATGGCCAGGGAGCCGACTACATTTGTGTTTTTGTTTTGCTTTGTTTTGTTTTTTTCCTTGCCAGATTCTCTGTAAATTTATATGTAGGTTGCTCATAATTATGTATGCTGTGACCTAAACTTTTGCTGGGAAAGACTCATTTTTCTTTATTTGATTGGTGTTCTATGCCGCACTCAAACTTGTTTCACTTACATGGCGACAGCCGTCATGGTGTGGCAGTAATCCAAGCAAATGAGGCAATAAATGTCAGATATTATGGTTCTCCCCCTTAAAATATATATTTTCCTGTAGGACATTATCCTACCTTCCAAATAATCTCAAGACACCTTTCTTAAATGAGTAAAACTCTCAGAATCGGGGGAAAAAAAAAGCAACTTAGTCATGGATGAAATCTTGGGTCAATGTTTGTTTCTTATAACCTCCCTCCCCCCTCCCCCTCCCCCTTCACACGGCCAATAATGAAACATGGGTTAATTGTTTGTTTTAAAAAAAAAAAATATTAAACTTTCCCCTCGTAGCATACAGATTAATACGGGTAGTTTATGTTAAGCCATACTTAGAAATTTCTTTGCTGCAATTAATGCAACCTTATTGCAAACAATAGTGTCGGTCGGTAGGACAGTAATTTTTGTATTTTTCTTGTTAATGACAAAGAGTTTGATATTAGTAACCCAGAGAGACAAATGTGAAAATAAATTCCATTTAAGGCCCAATAAAAACTTTAAGAGTAGGGCCCTTTTTTTGGATGATTGGTTGGGTTTCCCACAACAGACATATTTTTAATGATGGCCTTGTGGGATTCATTTCATCGTATTTTGTCCTCTTTGTCGGTATTACTATTTTGAGCTCTAGCAATTGATAATAGATCATTCTTGCTTGTTCAGGGCCTCCGTGGCTAAGTCGGTTAGCGCGCTATCGCAGCACAATGACCCGAAGCCGCCCACGAATGCGGTCGCTGTGAGTTCAAGTCCAGCTCATGCTGGCTTCCTCTTCGGCCGTACATGGGGAGGTCTGCCAACAACCTGCGGATGGTCGTGGGGTTCCCCCGGACAAAGCCCGGTTTCATCCCACCATAATGCTGGCTGTCGTCGTATAAGTGAAATATTCTTGAGTACGGCGTAAAACACCAATCAAATAAATAAATAAATGTACTTTACTGGTGGAATTTGTTGAAGATTTACTGTACGTCAGATTCGGTGTTTACTTCATAAACAGTGTGTCACATACTGCGTATATATCATTTGGCAGCTTCACCTGGCTGCGCGCTCTGGTAGTCCATTTAGTGCACCTAGGGACGTACAGGTACTTGTGTGGGTATGGCTAATTAAGCGTAGCTCACCTGCGGAACTAACACGATCAAGGCATCTGATATTTATCTGTTTACGATTCAGATGAGTGAGCAGACAACAAATATTTTCAGGAAGAAAAAACCAAAACAGTATCATTGGTATCCATTACATGTGCATTTAGATGGAGGAATTAACATATCAGCGCTATTAGACTATTTTTGACGCCTACAGAGTTTATTCTTTGCTTAAGCGTGCACGGTGAGTATACAGATAATGTTAAAATTTACAGGCAGTTATGTGCACCTGTAAGGGTGTACATTAGGTTACCCATACATGTATGAACTTGCAGTTAGCTTTCAAGCATTATATGGTCACCCATGACTTATTCTGTTGGTTGGCTTCCTCACCTATCGTACATGTACATGGGAAGGTGTTCTAGCAGACTGCGGATAGCCGTGGGTTTCCCCAGGGCTCTGCCCTTGTTTTTCACCCACCATAATGCTGGCCATCAACGTTCAGGTAAAATATTCTTGAGAATGGCATAAAACACCAATCAAATAAGTAAATAAATATTATTTCTGTTGTAAAACTGCCTGTATGCATACAGGTGTGTTTGTGTGTACCTGTATTGATGTACACTTGGAACACTTTCATGAGATGTGCACTAAGCAAAATTCGCCCCACAGGAAAGATTGTGAAATAACACATGTAGGGACATAGCCAAAGTGGATCAGGTTAAATATCCTGTAACCTACCTCAGCAGAATACACACTGAATGAAACTTCAATTCAGCCAAGAAAAAAGAGTTATTTATGGTGTTTTACGGCGTACTCAAGAATATTTTACTTTTACGCTCAGTCCCAATTATTTTGAATGTATTTTTTGAGTGTTTTCGACTTGAAACTATGCTCTACTACATAATGCTTTAATTAACACGTAGAATATTTGTTGTGTGGCAAAGAAATCGCAGTCATACATACTGGAAGCCACAATCTAGCCCACTGTATATGACCTAACCTTTTGTCCCCCCCCCATAAATGCTTTTTTATAATGCTATAAAATATTATTTTTGGTGCTGAAACATACATTTTTCCGGAAAGGTATCTCCCTAGCTTCAAAACACATCTCTACAAATAATAGACCTCTCACAATCTTGGAATTTAAGCAACTTTGTCATGCACAAAATTTTTGGTCATTCGAGTATATGTTCTGAATATGACCTAAAATTGCGGCCAGGAAATTGCATTTTTACAGACAAATAAATGTCATAAAATGTTACTTTTGTTGCTGAAACTGACATTTTTCCAACCGAATATCCTCCAACCTCCCAAGCAAACATCAGTATACCTTTCTAAAATCAGTAGAACTGTCACAATCATGCAAAATGTGCAACCTGGTCATGGTGGAAATTTGAGGTCATTTAGGGTAGGTGATTTCCTTTCAGGGTTCTCGTCAGATTCCACCGTGTACAGAAGTGGTGTGAGACATGTTATACTGGTTTACAAGTACAGAAGTGGTGTGAGACATGTTATGCTGGTTTACAAGTACAGAAGTGGTGTGAGACATGTTATACTGGTTTACAAGTACAGAAGTGGTGTGAGACATGTTATACCGGTTTACAGGTACAGAAGTGGTGTGAGACATGTTATACTGGTTTACAAGTACAGAAGTGGTGTGAGACATGTTATACTGGTTTACAAGTACAGAAGTGGTGTGAGACATGTTATACTGGTTTACAAGTACAGAAGTGGTGTGAGACTGGTTTACAAGTACAGAAGTGGTGTGAGACATGTTATACTGGTTTACAAGTACAGAAGTGGTGTGAGACATGTTATACTGGTTTACAAGTACAGAAGTGGTGTGAGACATGTTATACTGGTTTACAAGTACAGAAGTGGTGTGAGACATGTTATACTGGTTTACAAGTACAGAAGTGGTGTGAGACATACTGGTTTACAAGTGCAGAAGTGGTGTGAGACATGTTATGCTGGTTTACAAGTGCAGAAGTGGTGTGAGACATGTTATACTGGTTTACAAGTACAGAAGTGGTGTGAGACATGTTATACTGGTTTACAAGTACACAGGTACATGTACTCCTCAAAGTAAGAGTGTTTACTCTGGCTGAGTAATTCTCTGTTACAGAGTGTGAATATGTTTAATTTTACTTGTAGCAGCAAATAAGAGTGTTTACTCTGGCTGAGTGATTCTCTGTTACAGGGTATGAATATGTTTAATTTTACTTGTAGCAACAAGTAAGAGTGTTTACTATGGCTGAGGAATTCTCTGTTACAGAGTATGAATATGTTTAATTTTACTTGTAGCAACAAGTAAGAGTGTTTACTCTGGCTGAGTGATTCTCTGTTACAGGGTATGAATATGTTTAATTTTACTTGTAGCAACAAGTAAGAGTGTTTACTATGGCTGAGGAATTCTCTGTTACAGAGTATGAATATGTTTAATTTTACTTGTAGCAACAAGTAAGAGTGTTTACTATGGCTGAGGAAGTCTCTGTTACAGAGTATGAATATGTTTAATTTTACATGTAACAACAAATAAGAGTGTTTACTATGGCTGAGTAATTCTCTGTTACAGAGTATGAATATGTTTAAATTTACGTGTAACTACAAATAAGAGTGTTTGCTGTAGCTGAGTAATTCTCTGTTACAGATCTGAGGATGGGGGACTCGACCCCGTCCCACGGCACAGGGACCACAGATTATGACTACCTCATCAAGTTCCTAGCCCTTGGTAAGTTAATACACTAAGCTGATAAGTTAATACACTACGCTAGGTGCCGTTTAATGAAGAGGGTGTGACATGTAGTAAAATGCAACTGTCATGGCAGTGTATCTCTACAGTACGTCTCCATGGCGATTATGTATAACCCAACGGACCTGTTGTTTGTAAAGTAAGTGTACTGGTAGGTAGGTAAGTGTACGGGTAGGTAGGTAAGCGTACTGGTAGGTAGGTAAGGTAAGTGTACGGGTAGGTAGGTAAGCATATTGGTAGGTAGGTAAGTGTACTGGTAGGTAGGTAAGTGTACTGGTAGGTAGGTAAGCATACTGGTAGGTAGGTAAGCGTACTGGTAGGTAGGTAAGCGTACGGGTAGGTAGGTAAGCGTACGGGTAGGTAGGTAAGCGTACTGGTAGGTAGGTAAGCGTACGGGTAGGTAGGTAAGCGTACTGGTAGGTAGGTAAGTGTACTGGTAGGTAAGTGTACTGGTAGGTAGGTAAGCGTACTGGTAGGTAAGTGCACTGGTAGGTAGGTAAGCGTACTGGTAGGTAGGTAAGCGTACTGGTAGGTAGGTAAGTGTACTGGTAGGTAGGTAAGTGTACTGGTAGGTAAGTGTACTGGTAGGTAGGTAAGTGTACTGGTAGGTAAGTTACAAGGAGTTTGTGACGTCATTGCTGTGCGGCCTGTTCAACATGGCCTATTCAGTCCATCATACAGTCAAAACATTTGATTTGGTGGGAAAGAAATCTTTAAACAAAATCAGTGAAGATGTTTTTATATACATTTTATTTTTATGTTCTTTTCTGGCTCCCCACAACTTCGTTTTTGAGTGGTCTTTCACCTTTAGTCTCCCTGATTTATCAAACTTTTGTTTGGACTGTCCTGGGAATGAGCTGGTGATCTGGCCCCACGAAGCCGTCTAGACTCCAGTCAGACTTGGTCTTAACTTGTAGTATTATTCCTGAACTTGTTTTAAATATGAAATGCTAATTTTAATTTCTGTCATGACTGTCTAAGACAGCTCTTGGTATTAAAATAAAAATTTGCAACGTGAGTCACAGTTTTAGCATGGTAAACTGTTCAGAAGTTAAAGACCAAGTCCGAATTAAGTCGAAGATGGGCTGGCGATGATGCTCAAGCCTGGGACATGATGGCGAGAACTTGTGTCACGTTTCGTTCTCGGTTCTGTGCCTAAGATTAATTGTGTTGCATGATTGTTACAGGGGACTCTGGTGTGGGCAAGACGAGTTTCCTGTACCAGTACACCGATGGACAGTTTAACTCCAAATTTATATCAACTGTAGGCATTGACTTCAGGGAAAAGCGGGTGGTAAGTATAGAAAATGTGTGAAATGTGAAATACCGGGTATGTAGACAAATGTTTTGAAGTGGACAGCGTGTGAAGAAGCAAAAATGTGATGTGCAACATGCTGACAGGGGAAAATGGTGAAGTGTGCAACATGCTGACAGGGGAAAATGGTGAAGTGTGCAACATGCTGACAGAGCAAAATTGTGAAGTGTGTAACATGCTGAGAGGGAAAAATGGTGGAGTGTGCAACATGCTGACAGGAGAAAATGGTGAAGTGTGCAACATGCTGACAGAGGAAAGTGGTGAAGTGTGCAACATGCTGAGAGGGAAAAATGGTGGAGTGTGCAACATGCTGACAGGGGAAATGGTGCAGTGTGCAACATGGTGACAGGAGAAAATGGTGAAGTGTGCAACGTGGGGAAAAGTGTGAAATATGCACCATGTAGGCATGGAAAACATGTGAAATGCACAACGTGCAAAAGGTAAGCAGATACTCTTTGGCATAGAGAGTTTGTCAGATTTTGTTTGTGATGGCTTAAACTTCTGTGTGACCGGCTTTTGTGGGATATCATGGCTGCATGTATTGCAAATGTGAGCTTTGTGTTCGAGAATGCTGAAATGATGTATAATGCCAGTGTTGATGTTGTTGTTTAGGTTCACCGTGTGCCAGGAGCAGATGGATCAGTAGGACGAAGTCAACGAATTCACCTTCAGCTGTGGGATACGGCGGGTCAGGAAAGGTCAGTGCCTTCTTCTGGAGATTGTCGGGGAAGGGAGGAAGAGGGGGCTTTTAAGTTAGTGAACTCAGCACTTTACCACACAAGTGTCTTGAAGGGTGTGGACTGTCATTTGCTGAGATGTACAAGGTGTGAGCAGATATGTAGCCTTGACCAGGAACATCTAATTTGAAGATTTCGCTCCCTGTCCCTCTCTCCCTTCACTGCAGGTTGGGATGTTGTATGTTAAACACTTACTGAAGATCTGCGGTGAATGTGAAGATGCTGAGGATGAGTTTCAATCCCAGGCTTTGGCAGAGAATTGGTGGGGTCTTAGTCACAATACAGGGCAGACTAAGATTGCGTATGTGACCATTTCCGCAGTACAGCAGCATACATGTAATTGCTTGTTGAAGGCCTCCAGCATGCTGTGTGTGCACATCTGTACATCACACATTGAATGTTCAGCAGCAACCTGCTGAAGGACGGTGGTTTATGCCCAAGCAGTTTGCATTCCTCCTTCCATGAAACTGACCCCTTGTGTTTCAGGTGAAAAAAAATTCATGGGTATGGCGTGTAGCAACAATTGGGTATTGAAAAAAAAAAAAAAAAAAAGCAGATCAGATCACTCATAGTGCACTGTCCTTGGAGTAGAATTCTCCTGAATCTAAATTTGTGCTTTTTTCAGGTTCCGTAGCTTGACAACAGCATTTTTCCGTGACGCTATGGGCTTCCTGCTTCTGTTTGACCTGACCAATGAGCAGTCCTTCATGAACATCCGCAACTGGATAGCGCAGCTCCAGACACACGCGTACTGTGAGAACCCGGACATTATACTCTGCGGAAACAAAGCCGATCTGGAGGACCAAAGAGCAGTGACAGAGCAGAGGGCCAAGGAACTCGCAGAGAAACACGGGTGCGTAAAACATTTCTATCTCCTCATCCTTATGAAGTACCCTAATTCCACAACCTTTTCACATGTGAAAGAGCAGGTTTGAGTACAATTTATGCTCATTTTTAATTTTGTTTTGGGAGACAAAACTACATTGGTTGAATTGGCCAGTTTCAGGGCTTCACAAGAAATATAATTTTATCAGCGAACACAGAATAATGCTATTAGAATATGCTTGACTAAACACCTTGCAAATATGCGAAAAGTTTGAAGAATTACGGTAAGGTTTGATGTTCTCTGTATGGCGGGAATGAGGCGTCAGTGTTGGTGTTTGAGCAAGCTTTTTTGTAAAGGTAAACTGTTTGGTCAGCTTTGGCTGCAATTAAACCTCAAGGACTTGCTGTTAAGTTGCCAAATTTCTACTAACCCTTGTTATGTTTTTTTTTTTTTCATTTTCTCCCTACTAGTTTTTCAAAAGGACTGTGGGTTTATCCCTCATCATGTATCAATTTTCCAGAGTACTTTTTTTTTTCCAAAGCCTTTATCTTTAAATGCCCTAGTCATACTGCTGGACATTTATTTGCCACGTATGCATGTAGAAAAGTCCCTCAGGAATTAGCCAAAGATCAGTGGTTTGTCCTGGGCACTCCAGTTCCTCTTACCCATAACCGACCACCATTATATAAGAGAAAGCAATTGTAAGGAAAAGCAGTAAGCAGCAATTCAATCGAATAATTGACCTAAATTTTCTTCTCAGAAAAGTTACTAGTTTTGCCTGATTTTCAAAATTCTGTTGATCTTGGAAGGTAGGATGATATCCCACTGATAAAATGATGATATCCAACTGGGAAAATGGGAATTTCAGCATTATTTAAAGTAATATATTATGACATGTTTGGCTGTGTTTAAAATGCACTTTTCCTCCTGGATGTTTTGGATTGTTAACTGTAATTACTGCAAGTCACCTAAAATTTCGTCCCAGAAAGCGCATATTTAGAGGTAAATAGAAATAAAATATTATATATATATAAAATATTATATTTAGTTCTGAAACTTACATTTTTCCAGTAGGATATCATCACACCTTCCAAACAAACCTTTAAGGACCTTCCTACAATAAATCGAACTCACAGGGTCCGGAAAACCGAGTAACTTTGTCATGGATGAAATTTTAGGTCATTTAGGGTATTCAAATTCTAATCTCTCATTTCAGATTCTCGTATTACGAGACAAGTGCAGCTACAGGTCAGAATGTGGCCAAGAGCGTTGAGGCATTGCTGGACCTGGTCATGCACAGAATGGAGCATTTTATCGACAAGAAAGACATCCCAACCAGAAACGGCCACAAATTACAACATCACAACGTTGACGAAGCGGGAGCGGAGAGCAAATGTGCCTGCTGAGCGGTTGCAAAAGTCAGAGTGTTATTTGTAGTGTTCAGAATTACCAGAATGCTGGTTTGTGATTGGTTGTTTCGGAGATACAATGCACGTACGCTTGACCAGTGAGAATAGCTGGGACAGTTTACTGATGGGTCTGTTGTAAATGTCACTTTGACCAATTCGATTATCTGCTGCTTCTGTTGTTAGTCAGTAGATCTGTGCGGAAACATATTTTGATTGGTCAAAATGCCTCTTGGTTGGTCAGTTGTTGAACTTCTTTTTCCTTGTCAAAATGGTTACCAGGCCCATCAGGTCAGAATAGTCATTGGTTTATGGTCGATTTCATCTGCAAATCAGCGACTATCTGATTGGCCTTCTTGGTCATGTCCTGGTTCGTCCACAGTTCAGCAAGGATTCGGAGTTGCTTTCTTAGTCAGTGATGTGTGCACTGTGTTGATTTGTCAGTCTCACTATGGAAATCTCTCCTGATTGGTTCATCTGCCTTTTCATGAGTCCTGGTCGCTGATTGGCTGATCACTCACACACTTAAGTAGTTCTTATCTTTGTATTGAGCTAAATTTAAAAACGTCTGTAGCTGAAATAGCCTGTACTGTTTTCGTAAGCAGAGGAATGTTGAATCGAGGATCTTTTAGTATTTCCGCAACTCTTAGGAGTTGATGTCATGTTTTTTTGTCATGGTTAAAAAGTATGACATAATCAGTAGAAGGCATGCTTCATTAGACAAGATCCCATGTCATGTAGAATCAAGCGTCCAGAACTAATTGATGAGACAAGGGAGGTAATTCAGTATAGCCCTGTTAACCAAATGGGCCTATTGGCCACCAGAAAAGACACAAAAAATTGAAATAAGAATCAGATGTGAGAGCATATATAAATATTTACATTTATCTTTATTCTTCTCAGCTATTTTCATATTTAAATTTCGGTTGTGATTTTAATAATATTATTGGCCAGGAAGATATCTTTATTTGCATGGAGAATGGAATTTAATATTGGTAGTGCATGTAATTGTAGTAGATTAAATTTTTATCACATAAAGGTACATGTATATTTGTCATGGAAACCATACAAACTTCGCTGTAACAGCATGATTATGACACAGTGCATTGTGCAGTGACCTTGGCGGAGCGCGGGAGTATCTCCTGCCAAAACATGCCAATTGTTAGCCATACAAAAATACGCCATTCTCGAATGTTACAGGCTGCAGTGCTTATGAACTATCTGTGATTAGCGTTACAAGCACAGCAATGCAGAATCTGTGACGTATTACAGAAGAGAACGTAAAAGGCTTGGACTGACTTGTGTAACAGGCATGCAGAGTTCTCCAGTCCACTCTGGGTCATGATACGATATATTTATCTCTCTTTTGTGCTGGGTCAGCAGATGAAACTGGAATATTTCATGTAATGCCCATGGCCACATGAAAAAATCACTTGTTTTCCCATCACAAACCTCATAAAAATTTAGGCAAGAATCCCTTTTTTTGTTTCTTTTTTGACAAATTGAAAAACATAAAATGGACAATAGTTGTGTGACTTCTGGGCACAGCTGGCTTTAGATGTCCAATAAAATCAGTCTGTTGCACTTTTGAATACAAACATTGATAACCAACCGGTATTTGTCATTACACGCATTTTTCTCAGGACAAGTAAAGAACACAGGACTTATTTTCCAACAATGTTAGGATAGTCGGCAGAGGCATTGATGGGAGGCGAGAATTTTTGCAAGTGTCACATGATGCAACGTCTTTGCAGCTTTGATGCCTGTCTGAAAGAGAGAGAGTTGCGTCTATTTCGTTAACGTTGCACACTGCCTGTTAGAAAAACGTTCTTTTCGCTGAATATTTTGCAAGTTTTTGTTGTTGTACATGTAGTTTCCAACTAATATCCATCATGTCCACAAAATTCCAGCATTTCTGATATAAACAAATTAGCCTGGTGAAACCTTGTCTGTTTACCTGGCTCAGAGGGAATGATCTGATTGCCAGGAACTGGCATGAGTTTTCAGCAACAACCCGCTCAGCTGCTCCAGAAGACAGTGATTTGGTGGTAAACGATTGTTTGGGTTCTCAAGAACAGGGACACGATTTCAGTCTAAAGAATGCTGCCACAGGTGTGGCTGATCAAGGGGAGATAACTGCTTTTGGTAAAGCCCAAGAAAGCAGTTCGGGCCCGTTTTACAAAACTGTGGTAACATTGTGTCAAACGCATTTACCAGGGGGACGTAACTCTTCGCTGTATGTTGCCATGGAAATTAGGCGCGGTGTGACTGCTTGTGAAACGTGGCCCTGTCGGCCGAGCCACAAATGCTGATCACTTGCGGTGTATTCATTGTTTAAATGCTGTAGGAAATGCATAATATAGCAGCCAGGGATAGCGAGGGTAACGATGGTCCAGGCTGGTTGTCACGTTTTCATCATATACTTGATATACTTTATGTACATGTGTGTGTGTCTATATTTAAATATTAATGTCATAAAAATGTTCTATCATATCTTGTCATTTGTAGTTTCCCTCCACTCTTACACATTGTTCAGTACACTCTCAACCCTTTGCTCTTGTCCCATGGTATGTTGATTAACTGTTATGAACTGATCTTGTATTTTTATGACCTCTTTAGTTGTTATGTATATATGATACAGACGTGTTACTTTGCTTTGTTTAGAAATGACACGATGTATCATTGTTATAACTCAAAAAGGTCTATTAATTAGTTAATTAGTATTAAATTATTGACAAAATCATAGTGAAAAGGCAAGCAGAATTACTGACAAGTTAAAAGTCCATTGAATTTACTTGTTTTTAAAACATTTGTCAATGTTTAATACAGAAAAAAAAAGTTAACAAGATTACCATAAAAAGGTTTAATTTCTACTGTAATTGGTCATTGGGAGGTTACATTAGAAAAGCCATTTATTGTGATGTGTAGTTCGACTGCAACATGGTAAGTCAAAGCAACAAAGCAAGGAAAGAGTAATCAACCTGGTCGGGAAAAATAAGCAGCCTTGTTGTGATAAACTTATTGTGGGTAGTCGCCGCAAAATTATTGAGAAAATGTTGGTAAAGCCTTGCTTATGTGACAGTAGTGTAGAGTCAGAACTGGTTCAAAGAACCAGTGGTAGTCTTTCGGCAACTGATCATCCGTGACTGCCAATGTGACATGAGCACTCCTGCATCTGCCAGCAACTGATCAGGATCGATATTTGACAGCAAAGTGCGTACTACTTTCTGCATTTAGTTGGTTCTGACTCGAAGTAAGTGACATGAATATTCCTGTCACTGAGTTGTGAGAGCATCTGTAAAGGCTAACCAACATGCTCTTACGACTGCGATCAACTACATGTAACGAGTTTCGCCCAGTTGCCAATGTGAACAGTCTCACTTAGATCAGATCCTTAATTCTGTCTGTGCTACACATCTGGAATCTTACACTGAGCCATTGTTTATCGTCATTGTTCTGAGGAATTCTGCGAGCCCTTTGAGAACACGAAATGTTGAGGCAATCAGTGTCTTCATATAATACCTGCTCAGTCAGTGCATGGATTGTGTCATTCTTTTCAAGTCGAAACCCAAGCAAAAACGCTCTTGTAATTCTGCATATACGCTGGCATTCAGGACGATTAACACCAGCTGATCTCCTCGCCGTGTTAACGCTGAGGTCGGAAATCTCTGGTCTGTCAAAACAATCATTGGGCATGTCCAGATTTTTCTGCCTCGAATTGAGAACCAAGCCACCGATTGGTTAATTGAATGAACCCCAGAAAGATATTAACATTGGTAATGAGTCAGATCTTGTTAGCCACATGATCTGATTGTAATGAGTTTGGTATTGTTCATAATGTTCAAGCAAAAACTCATGCAACATGCTTTTGAAATGTCAAGCAGCATTTGGAGTTAGGAATAACCAGCAATTTTTGTTTTCCAAATTACTAATGAAATGCAAAGCTCTGAATGGCAAGAAGTGCAGCGAAAATGCCAATCATTACTGGACTAGCACTGTTGGGTAATGACACTGTGAAATTTCAAGTACTAATTCTGGGAAGTAATGACACCACAAGAAGTTAAGTGATGAAAGTGAAATGTGATGTAATGGTTCTCTCAAATGTCAAGCAGTGCAAGAGACGTGAAGTGTCTCACAGCGACGTGACTGGTTATGCCACTGTGAAATTTCAAACATGGCGACAGAAATGCAAGTGTCTCACAGTGACGAGACTATTAGTGCCACTGTAAAATTTCCAGCAGGTCAACAGAAATACCAGTTTCCCAGTAGTGACTAGTAGTGCCACTGTGAAATTTCAGACAGCAACAGAAATGCCAGTGTATCACAGTGACATGGCCCAGTGTCAGTATGTGACTGGGTGGTGCCTCATGTTTGGTGTCTTCGGCATGATGTTCCAGTTGCGGCAGCACTTTGGCGGCATGGACTCGCCCTGCCACTATAACTACACACCAGAAGGACTCCTCCTCGTCATATGACTGAAACACTGTTAAGAATGACGTTAAACCCCAAGCACTCACTCAGTCACAGTGACGTGACTAGTAGTACCACTGTAAAATTTGGAGTACCGCATTTCAAGCAGCGCAACTAAATGTCACACTGTGGCACTCTGAAATGTCAAACCGTGTCATGCAAGGTGAAAACAATGGCACTGTTGAATGTCAAGCAGTTTTAATTCAACAATATTTTGCCCTAGTTGCAGATTTTTCTGTACTGTTGTTTATACTCAAGCGCTGTTACTGTGATTCGTCGGTTCCTGTGATTCGTCAAATGTTATATTTCCAAGGTGGGAGGCTGGCAAATTTATTACAATTCTCCTGTTCTATTTACATGTATGTACATATTACATATATTTTTCCGCTGATCTGTTATGTATATAAGAACCAGTACTTCAGTCCCTGGCGTTTCCATTCCTGTGAACATAATAAAGATTTCATCAGTTTTAGCTTCAATTTTGTATTCATTATCCCCATCTAATTCAGTTCTTTGGGGCCAACTTGCGCAAAGCCCTCCAATAACCTTAAGAGCACAGAGCTACAATGGCGACGTAATATCTGCCGTGTTGATTGTCACGGTAACATTGACAGGGCTTCGTAACGACCCTGTTAACAGTCCGAGCATGAAGCTACCATGTAGACGTTGTGCCTACAGCACTGGCTGCCATGGTAGGCATGTGCAAATGGGCCCAGATCTATAACTATACATGCTGATGATTGGTTCAGTCCACCAAACCACAGGCACGAAGCTCCTTTAACATTAAGAACGTGTGGACCCGTGACCAAGCTCCGTATGTACAAATTTGCATATCCACACTTGCTTTATATTATGTATAGTACACAAATTGTGTGTCACTGATACACGCGTCATTGTGTATTACAGAGATTACACAACTTGTGTACTGCTGGTACCCAAAACTTACGTGCATGTGTATTTTTGCCACAATAATGAGTACCGCTCGTACACAAAACCCCCTCAGTGGCCTTGTGGTAAGAGCGTCCTCGGGAGATCTGAGATCGAACCCGAATCTGGGCATGCCAAATACATTAAAAATGGTACTTGTAACATGCTGCCTTGCATGGCTCTCAGCATGGAAACAGGACTGGTCGGCCTCGTTTTAGTATAATGTGACTGAGTGGGGTGTCATGCCATGTTCCAGTGGCGGCATGAACTCGCCCTGCTACAAGGAAACACAGCATATACACCTCCTAATGATGACTCCTTGTCATATAACCGAAACATTGTTGAGTACAACGTTAAACTCAAGCATAAATACATACACATGTACATACACTCGTACACAGTAGGGTGAACAGAGACTGTATGCATATCGTTAATATTCTGGCCTTTCAGATTACTACATGTAGACCATGGAGCCGAGACGTTAGTTCCAATCCGTTCATCTTGGACATGGAAATGTTGGAATTTATTTGTTATCATTGTTTCAGGAGTATTTTGCCTATAGTTTGGCCTGTCAGAAGTGAATGATAGCCTTAAAATCCAATCATACGGTTGATGTCAACACAATTGTTTTTTTGTTTTTTTTCTTCTGAGAAACAATTAGACTACAACAAAAGTTATGTCAAGTGACCCTTTAAGGAGATTGAATCAATCAATGGACTGGGTAAAATGACCTTCACGAGAAAAAGCCAAAACTTCTGGTGATTTTAAAGATACAGTATGTCACTCGTATCATGTGGTAGAGTGCATCATGATACCCTCACTGGAAAAATGTCCCTTTCTGGACCAAAAACAATATTTTTTTGACAGTTTTTGGCCTCTAAAAACATTCATCACAACTCTGTGTACACCTCTATTTTCAGCTCTGAATAAAGGTCTTGTAAAGAATACTCCTGTAATGTTTGCCTTTGTTTGAAAACGCTTTAGGGCCAGAGAAAAGTCAGCATGACAATGCCCTATTATGCACGGAATTTTAGGTTATTTTTACAGTAATAATGAATTTCCGGCCATATACAGAGTCTTTTGGCAATAATTCGTCAAAGTCTTTGAGTTACTGTGGTTTTCTTGATCCGTACAATGTCAGAGCTGACCGCCATCGCAGGCCTACTGGGAAAAATCTTCCTTGTGCCTGGTTTTAAAAAATAATTCAATAAGATAGCCGAATCAGATTGGGCTCAGGTGATAATAATGCAGTCTATGCAGTTCTCTGCTATATATGTAGAGTGGAACCCACTTAATCGCACACCCGATTAACGAAAACCCCGCCTGAAAGGCAAAGACCAAATTGTATATATACAGCCCCATTGTTTTTATATCATATATTTGCAAATCGGCCCAATGAAAAACTGTGCTTTTAGCCCTATGGTTTTAGATAATACCCCGTTAATCTCACAAAATCACACCTGGAAAGACCTTTCCATGTTCTCCATCTGGCTTGATGGACCATCGCGCAGTCACGGACATATTATTGTAGTTCATATTATTGATGAGCGAACTCCTGGCTTAGATAAAGCAGCAAGCTTAATGGCCAGTAAACTGAAGTTTGTCAGGGTTTGATAAGCCAGGCTAGAAGTTTTTTTTTTTTGTTTTTTTTTTTTGCAAACAAATATAATATGAGGCATTGTATGGGGAAATTGTCTGTAAGAGGGGAAATGTCCATTGGGGGAATGTCCTAGGGGGAATTGGCTGTGTAAGGGGGACTGCCATATAGTGGCTATGTCATATATTTATATATATATATAGGGAAATGTCTAAAGGGAGAATGTCCAAAGGGGGCTTGTTTGTAGGGGGAAATGTCTGCATAGGGGGAAGTGTCTTAGGGGGAAATGTCCATACGGGCGATATCCATAGGAGGCGTCCATCTGTTAGGGGAAATGTCTGCGCTGTGCATTTTGAGCACTTCGGTAGGCCTACCATCTGTACACACAAACCAACGAAGAGCGCTGGAAATTCACGACACCAAGCCTGCCAGATATGTTATGCGGGACCGTGCCATCTGAGCAGATCACAGGCCAATTTTTTGAAGACGCCCGATCTGAATTATTTTGGCTACCCCCTGGGTTTTGTAAAAATCTCAACTTTCCGTTTCAAAAACTGTAGGGATTAATTGTGCAAAGGTTTTAATCTTTACAATGCCTTTAGAACTACAACAATTCAAAAGAACTTACATAGAAAAGCAGATATAGCAGGACCAACAGGGAGCCTCCGTGGCCGAAGGGTGTAGCGCGGCAGCTCTGCGCAATGACCAGTGCCTCTCACCAATGCGGTCGCTGTGAGTTCATTCTCGCTCATGCTGGCTTTCTCTCAGGCCGTAGGTGCAAAGGGTTCGCCAGCAACCTGCGGATGGTCGTGGCTTTACCCCGTACTCCGCTCGGTTTCCTTCCACCTTAATGCTGGCCGCCGTCGTGTAAGTGAAACATTGTAGAGTACGGCGTAAAACACCAATCAAATAAACAAATAAGCAGGACCAATATGGTGACGGGGATGAGAAACTAGCGTGCCAATTAAAGGATGATGCATGCATGCATGGAGCCCTTCCTAATCAAAGTCATTTGACATATTAAATGTCAAAATTTAAATCCTCTTCACACTGCTTAGTTTTTGGTATTTTGGAAGTTGGAAGTTTAACATTTAAGATAATATTTAGGAGATGCTCACTCCTAACGATATCTTCTGTTAAATGCGTTTAAAACGGATTGCATTTTGAATACGTTAACCTAAAGGATTAATTCAATGCTGGTAATGAAAAAGCGTAAACGGATTAATCCGTTAGGTTGACAGGAATGTAATCTGTCAAGTCGAAAATAACGGATTTTACAGAATTTTTTTTAGGACAACGTTTTAATTTTTACAGATCCCTAAAATAAGGTTTAATAACGTAGTTTAAATTTTGACGTCTATCAAAAACGGTGGGGCCTTCAGAGCTTATATTCCGTCGAAATAGGCCTGCCAGTTTTCTGTGAGTTGTTCTCTGTACACGCGTTGTTGCCTCACAAGCTAGAATCTGTACAACTATACATATATGCTGGATTTTGCACATCAAGACTTGAAATCAACCCATGCCCATCCTTCTCGGAACGGATTATTGGAGTTTGGAGTTCGAACTCTCTTGCCGCAAAAGGTAAAAAGAGTCCAACTGTGTCATCTGACCAATAAAAATGTCAGGCAATTTTGTTCACTTTACTTTACCGATCACCTGTCTCGCCGTATTAGGGAGACACAAACGACCTCTCCTTCAATC
Organism: Acanthopleura granulata; assembly: GCA_016165875.1. Classification (NCBI taxonomy): domain Eukaryota; kingdom Metazoa; phylum Mollusca; class Polyplacophora; order Chitonida; family Chitonidae; genus Acanthopleura; species Acanthopleura granulata. The sequence goes on from JABBOT010000006.1 coordinate 19,226,726, forward strand.
AGCAGCTTCTTAAGTTAAGAAACTTTCAGCTCCTCAATTCTGCCCATGGTACGTCTAGCCTAAATAACTTTTTGTGTTTTCTTAGACGTCCAAGTTATAATAAATGTAATCCGAAATAACTGCCTAACATTTTGACAGGTCACATTGTATAGTATGGTTTCCCTTACCTTTAGCGATAAAAGAGTTCGAACTCCAAACTCTCCTATTGCCGAGATTCCATGCAAGCTGCTACATGTACCCTCAAAAACATCTTCCGATAAATCCGGTATTTGGGAGACTTAATCCCTTCGTGTTTGGGACTAAATTCGTTCTTGACAATGCATTAATCCTTTATCAGGAACGGAGCATTCCGGAAGGGCGTTCCGCCATACCTGAACTAATAGATTTAACGAAAATTTTTTGAGGGGTACAGTTAATTCTCATGAAACTTTGTGCATACATGACATGTTTCAGTTTTCGGCGATATATACTCTTTCATTTACAAGTGCTCGATGACCATAAACTTCACTGCAGACGACTGAGGCTATACATTCCAACAATGCAAGCCTCACGTGGAAATGTTCGCCAGTAACTCGCCAAAATTCCGTGGTTTATATGTTGAACATACCGGTTTCCTCCACGGCATAAATGATAACATATACCTATACTTTTAATCGGCAGGTTCATGGCACGGGAGAAACTTTCTTGACTCCCCATGACCTTCGAGTGTGCGTAAAGATTAGGAATATAGTACACCTCAGACGAGAGGCAATAACTGCATGTATGCAGCAGTAATTTATGTATTCATTTCGCAGCATGAAATGGCACAACATCTATTAATTTCTGTATAACGTGGGGTTTAGAGGGCATAATATATGTTTCCAAAGATTTTTCACATTATTTTGAACGCCTGAAAACATTTCCGTCAACACTTACGGATACTAGAATGCCCCGGAAGCAGAATTTCACATTTCTGTATAGCCCGAAATATTGATTAAATATGGTCATATGTGTAAATATATCTGGAAGCTAAACGACTGCTGATCTCAAAAAAGCTTTGAAAACTTACCTACCTTTATCATTAATCAAAATAAAGAGAAAGTTTGAAAAAAATCAAAACCTTTTTTCAAAATGCAGTTTTTTTTACTAGTGTTTAAAATTTTTCATTTTTTTTGGCCCAAGTGCATAATTTACTATTTAAACTAAAAATAGATTTTTAATATTCATCTTAGATTGTTCTGAGTGATCATTTAAAGTTAAATCTTTCAAAAATTTTAAAAAAGATTTTGAAACTTTGATGTTCTTTTACTAATATCTTTAAAGCTAGAAAGGATATCAAAATTTATGCAACCGTTTTTTAGCTTAAGTACATTGTTATTCGTGTGCCAAGTTTCGTGGCATAATGTTGAAAAATAAGCTAGAAAATTTATAACATGAAATGATCAAAAACTTACTCCCTCCACAACACAATGGTATGGAAATACTTTGCAGAGTTGTTCACCCATTTACTTAATATAATTAAAACATATAACATTAAAACAGTGTGCTGTCCCAGCGTTATAAGGCTATATGTTACGCTGACAGACAACTCAGAACATTTAAGCCACAGGTTACAAACAGCTAATATCTCCTAGCCCTTTGATTGGTCAGTCCATCATAAAGTTGAAAGCATGGGTGACTGCAGATACCCAGTCGTTAGCACAATACTCCACACTTCAAACGCATATAATTCAGCAACGAATTCATACAATTTCAAACAGGTTTTTGACAATCGAGAGAGAATTGTTTATATCTTTTTAATGAACAAAACCTCAGTCATCCGCCATCTTTTACTTTAATAGGATGACGCTATAAGGTGTAGTTCATCAAAGATGGTTTCATATGCTCCGAAGACAAATAAACTTCTGATGAAGAAGGTGATGTGAAGTGAGATCCCTCAACTATGGTAGGAATGGTGATGTGACGTGAAATCCCTCAAATGTGGCCTGGGTGGTGATGTGAAGCCAGATCACTCAAATGTGGCTGGGAAGGAGAAGTGAAGACAGATCACTCAAATGTGGCTGGGAAGGAGAAGTGAAGACAGATCACTCAAATGTGGCTGGGAAGGAGAAGTGAAGACAGATCACTCAAATGTGGCTGGGATGGTGATGTGAAGCCAGATCACGTAAATGTGGCTGGGATGGTGATGTGAAGCCAGATCACTTAAATGTGGCTGGGATGGTGAAGTGAAGACAGATCACTCAAATGTGGCTGAGATGGCAGAACCTCGAGCCACACGGCCATAAAGCATACATGAGAAAGGCCGCATATATGGTGAAGCCACATATGGTCAACTTCACCTAAATTTTCACTATAAGCTTTTATCCTTGAAGGTCATGTTGTAAAAACGTATAAATACTTTCATGGCCGATATCTAACTTTAACTTAAACTGTATTTCGAGTCATAAAAATATCAGTATGTTGCACAGTATTGTTTCTAGCCACAAAGCGAAGTTGACATGTGGTCATCTCGTTGTTCAGATTGAGGATAGCTCGGACTCAAGTTATCAATGTTAGTAGCTGTTAGAGTGGAAATCCACTTCTTTCACAGAATCTTTTCCTTTGCTGCTAACCTTTCTGTAACTGCATGTTATATTACCACATTAAATACACATACAGGTAACGTATTACACCATCACGTAGAGCATAGACATGTGGCAGTTAGAGGCTGTTCACCAGCTTAAACGAATCTGTGACGTCGGTGTGCTTCCCTCTGTTCAGTATGGCCCAAAAAGCCCGCCGTACGACCTCAGTTTTTGATTATTTCCATTTTATTGCCCCCCCCCCCCGCCAAAATATGTCAAGTGGTAATGAATGTCATATCTCGAATCAGAACGAAATGGCCTTTTAGATGACTCGTACTTTGTTTAAATGTTGTCTGATCCTTTAGGTAATAGGCGCAGAGATACTTAATCCACATCACAAGTTGACAAGCCCTACAAAATGGCGTCAAAAGTTTTGGCTTCCATTGTCAGGTTCGAAGACACTCACGGCTTTGAAGGGCACCGACTTCATCTCTAAGGTGTATGTTTATTTTAATGTCGCTCACATTAAATATTGAATGGTTCAACAGTTAACATATTAGCGTATTTTAAAACTTGGCAACAATCGTAATACTTCACAACCGTAAAGTTTTACGTCACGCCATGGAATTAATCCGTGAAATTTGGTATTGGGCACTTTCTCAATGCCAAGCAAGGTTTCTATTTCGCTTTCAGAGAAGACCCACTCACTTCTTTCATTATACCACAACCAACCCAAAGTCTCAGGCTAATGTAAAGTGGGTCGTCCAATCAAATCTCTCAGCATGCCCGCCATAATTTCTTTCAAGTCTCTGTCGCGTAATCATGCGACCTCATCTGCCTTGTATAGTTAGGACAGACGCTCTGATTGGTCACAACAACCTCGTCGCCCTGGAACCATACTGAGCTACATGTAATTGAACTTAACTCGAATTGCCCACCAAAGATGCCAGAGTTATCCCTTTACGGATGACTTCTGATATTCCGAGAATGACACGGGGTAGCCTATATGCAGTAATGGCAAAATGTTCAGAATTTCGCCCAACCATTTCCATAGTAATCGGTGCCTATATGCCATAGACAGATAACGCCACAGTATGTGTTATGTGCTGGCTTCCTCTCCGGTCGTAGGCCTGCTTGGGAAGTTCTGTCAACACCTGCGGATGGCAGTAGGCTATATCAGGTTTCCTTTCGTATGTATAACGATGGCCGCCGTCGTATAAGTGAAATATATTTGAATGAGGCGTAAAACACCCATCAAATAAAAAATAAATAAGAAATAAATAAGAATGTATGTCTAAATTCAATACCCAAGTATTCAGCTGCAAGTGTCACTATAGGTCTACGTGTTCGTGTGTTTTCATGTTATAAGGCAAAGGTCTACCGGTATAGATCATATATCGCGTGCGGCTCTCTTAAACATTGTGTCCCATGTCTTTTATAACATTGTCACCTATTCGCCTGTGTATATAGGCTTATTATGCATCTGATGACCTTTTCATTTATGCGTGCATGCACTCGCAGGTTTTGAAAATGTGTTTCTATAGGCCAACATGTAGGCTATTAATATATAAAGTCAGCCGGTGAAGTATACAGACCTATAGACTGACTCACTCTTTTCAGAAAAGAGCACGCATATAATGTCTTTTCAGCTTTATGCTGTCAAACAAGACTACACCACTGACTCGAGGAACGAGGTAACTTTAACTGACCGAAGTCCCATTTTGGAACTACAGTGTTCCATGCATTTTGCATTTGTGCATGACTCCTTGAAGAGGGTCTAAATGCTGGGTTCCATGGCTTGCAAAGGAATGCAATAATATTAACGTGTTGCATGGAGATTACAATAAAAAAAAAAAAAAATGACGATCACCAGCAATTTCAAAGATATGAAAATGAATTTGAGGTTATAAGGAAATAGCTTAGTTACATGGATTAACAATTAGTAGGTAAAATCGCACAAGGCGATCCTTTGCTTTTGATTGAATAGTAATGATCACGTGGTAGACGTGCATATCTCTATACCCTGCAGCTACAGAAGGGAGTAATTTCATGATTTGTATGCAAGCTTCTCGCAATGCGAAGCACTCAAGTTGTACCGTCTGGAACCTCGCGGAAGCAAAATTGATTTCTTGATGTCATTTTGAGCGTGGCGCATGCTCAGTAGTTATCGAAGACCCGATCAGCGGAGTATCGGTGGGACAGCGAACGTTGATGTTTTCTGTTGTTTTTATACCTGAAAGTGCTTTTTGGGGTCGCGATCGGCAAGGACTGTGGGAGGAAGCGCTGTCTGAAGATCGCTTGATGCGATGAGGGTCGAAATTTCCTTGCTGCTATGTGTTATTCTGGACGTTGTTGTTGTATCGGGTAAGTTTTTCAACCACAGTACAACTGATCCATTGAAAACAAATGATTGAAGTACACTGAATGTAAGTGAATCACCGGGAAAACCTGTGATTGTTATCTCGACAGCTTTAGCCTGGGCGTGCCTGTTTTTCGATGAGAACAACTGGAGGGTTTTCTTGAAGTTATTCATGGTCGGCTTTTGGTGTATATGTATCATATAACAGTTTGTAACTGTTCACGTTCGTCTTGTACATAGATACAGAACTACAGCTCTCCTTTTTACTTATTTATTTATTTCATTTGTGTTTTACGGCGTGCTCAAGAATATTTCACTTATAAGACGGCGACCAGCATTATGGTGGAAGGAAACTCCTTTTATATATGGTGATAGAGGAGAGCTACAGAGCGATAGCTGACGGAATTGGACAGGTGACTTAGCTGTTTAGACACAGATTCTTGTCTTTAACAGCATGCATAAATGTAGGTGGCATAATCGCCTGAATGCTGTTTATACCTACATGTAATATATAATACAAGGCACATGACATCAATTAGAGACCATGCACATTAGCAGTTGGCTAGTTTTTTGCTGATGCAGAGACGGCGATGGAAACATCGTCAAAGTAACATGGAAGTTAATAGGGAAGCCTGCTTCGCGACCCTGTAAGTCCAAAACTGGGCTTTGCTGATGCTCATAATTTACCTACACTATGCAGATTGTTCTGTAGTAAAACATACTGTAATTTCTAGTTATTGTCAGCCGTAGTTCTCAGAATATTATCCAGTGTTGTTCACTATCCCATCCCATGTTATCTTTCACCGTGTTGTCTGCTAGCTGCTGCCGGGAGCTGGTGAATTGTCTGGATGTCCGTGGTCTCGAATGTGTGGGACATAACTGAACATAAAACAGGGAAAAATACACCAGTCTCAACCAGTCGATTCGTTTGAAAGCTGACACACTTAGCTTTATGCTACTGTATGAATTGACAAGTAGACGTGCTTTTTCTTGGGTACATGAAGCCTGAGCTCTTAAGTTCTTAGATATTTTGTGTAGTCAGGCTGAAAAGTCTCGGCTTATAAAGCAATACCTTGTGATACCTTTTATGGTGTAGTTATTGACCATAGCTTCGAAATGCTGTTAATATTACTCCTCCATGCAAGATGCACACTCTTCTTGTCTTCATATTTTGGATAGCTAGACTACAGCTGCCCTCTCTGCACTGCGCTGTAGCTCTCAGCAGGTGTGCTTACCAGACATCTTTGGGCAGAGAAATATGCATCCAAATACCTGACATTTTTCAGCTGCCTCAGTTTTAGTACCAGTTGTTTCATGCAACTGCCATCAAAGTGTAAATCCAAAATGTTTTCACTGTATTAGAATTACTTGTAATTGAAAGATTTCAGTGCCTGTATCCAGATTAAGAGTTGCCTTAAAATTTTGATGTCCTGATCAACAACAACAGCTCTTCCTCGAGTGAGGCAGTGCTCTCTACGCATATTCATTTCTGGAACAACTTTCACAAAACTTCGCAGGGCACAATTTTCGTAACTTTTCTTGTAAAAGACGTTGTCTGGGTTATAAGCACCATAAGGCGATGCGCTTTGGGAGAAATGTTGCGAGAAGTTGAATTACGAAGTTTTGTGAAAATGGGTCCTGTTTAGTCTAATGAGGCACTAAGTGCCATCATTTTTCTGCACAAATGCATACGACAATGATGGCAGTAGAGTAGTGTGGCCACTCTAACAAACGACAATCGGTGATACATGATTCATTATTTCTGTTGTATTTAAGCCATTTTCACGAATGGTTCAAGAATATTCTTGAAAACCAAAAACCAAAATATTGAATTGTGTATCGCCTTGCACCATTTGTTGGAGTTGCCACAGTACCCTACTTTGTGAAGCTTATCAGTGGAAATCAAAATATAAGGGAAAGACAGAAGGTGCAGAGTTTCAGATGACCTTCCACCAAGTCAAAGTGATACATTCTTTTAGGAGAGGTACTACATGTAGGTAGTTGTCACAAACTGTTTCTCTAACTGACTCTGTGTTTATTTGGAGGCGTTTTACAAATATTCTCAAACCGTGTGTCATTCAGGCATTACATGCACACGGTTGCAGACACCAACATGCCAAATGGGGAAGTGTTGTCTGATACAAGAAGGTCCACTTTATGGTGATTTAAAACTCAAACTACACTTTGGTGATGTTTTAAGTTTATGGATACATACTCTTGATGGTCATATTCCTTCGTACTTGAGGGGTGTTATCACTCTCCAGAACATGAAATCTTAAGTGTGCCAATAACACCCGCCTGATATAATGAAGAATGTGGGGAATTTGAATCTAGGTGTGCAAATCACACTCCTGGTCTTCTGCAAGAGGTCCATGCGTGATAATCAGACTCCTGCTTAAATCTCAAAAACAAAGGCAAGATCAGACAAGATATGTCTCAAAATATCAGTTATTCTAGTCGTTCATTTCCTTGTAATGCACATGTGCCTTCCCATGATGTCTTTCGTATCATCACGTACACTGTACAAGTCATTGCCTACCCTAATTCTTCCACCTTTTTGCACAAGAAAAAACAACTTTCAGTGCAATTAATGCACATTTTTAATTTGATTTTGGAGACAAAATTAGATTGGGTGGATAGGCCAGTTTAATTAATATATGAAATATAATTTTATCAGTCAATACAGAATAATGCTTTCAGAATATGCTTCAATTAACACCAATTAAAGGTGGAAGAATTACAGTAATGCGAGTATAATGTGCTGGATTGTGTATGGGCTAAATTGCCATACTTTTGGAGCTAAAACTTGAACTGTTCCAGTAGTATATCATCTTACCAGTGCCTTAATAATAGACAATAACCTGAAAAACATATGTTTAGATCAAATAGAACATCGACAGCCCAGTAAAATTACTGTCTTTGTTATGGACAAAAGTTTACGTCTAATATACGATAGAATTTACGTATACATTGGCATACAACAGTCACAAAGTCATGCACAGTGTTGTCAAGCAAGTAGTGTGCTAATACTTGTGTGTCTACATGTAGGTGGAGGCCGTGCTAAACCGATCCAGTGTTTCTTGTTGTTCACCCTCAGTGTTGGGTTTGGATTGTCCCCATGGCCAAGGTGTTACTCTGCTAGCACTGCCCGGGGTTTTTTTTAATTTAGGCAAAAATCTTTTGTCAAACATACTTTGAAAAATTAATAAAACTTGATATTTCCACGCACCGATGGTGTGTAGTTCCCTGAAATGACCAAAATACTCATATTTTTTAATAAATTGGATCACGAGTTCGCTTAAAACTCAATTTACACCGGGTTTTTTTTATTATGATAACCCCAATGAAAAAGTTCCCCACCCCTCCCCCCCCCACCAAAAAAAAAAAGGAAAAAAGGCAAAAGAAATCATGGTAGCCCCTTGAGCCTCTCACCAATGCCATGGATGTGAATTCAAGTGGGGCTAAACTTGCATGGCTTCCTCTCTAACTATGTGTTTGATAGCAACCTGCTGATGGTCAAGGTGTTTTGCCTGGCCTCTGATTTCCTCACACAGTAACGTAGTCTGCCGTGGTACACATATATCCATGAAACATTCTTGAGTATGGGATCGACGTTAAACTCCAATTGAATAAATAAATAAATAGTAGGTTCAGAGGGGCGGTTTTCGTTCACGTAGACAAACATAGAAAAATCCACTAAGTGGTAAAAGTCGGACATGTCCGGTTGTGTTCATGAGCTATTTGTGTAACTACTGTGTGCGGTCTGGGGAATTACATTTGCATATTGTTTTTATTCTTCGTTACTTGCGTTCACCGGATGTTGGTGCTGACTCTAAATGTTGATATTGCCCGCAGAATTACAGTTGATCTCAGGATTACCGGCAAATTACACGGTGAATGAAATTTGTAGTGATAACGCTCTTGTGTTGTGTTTGGTGTACTGCTGCTTTAGGTTTGTGGAAGAGCTGGAGACATTAAGAAACGCAAAGTGTACTGAATGTGGCCTTAGCCTTACCTGGTCACACTTGTCAACTGGCGATAAGGTTTCTGTGATAAGAACCTGACAGTATAGTTAAAATTTCTCTTCCTGGGCGAATCAACCATGTATTACACAAGCATGTATATACATATATGGAATGTTGTGTGTTATCTACAGAGAACTGGTGTTCGTTAGCATACTGTAAATGTCTGAAAATTTGACTTGTGGTTATCGCGCAAGTACAAATGTACACTGTAATGACTCAGGAGCCGCTAGACCAATGCAGTCGCTGTGAGCTCAAGTCCAGTTTATGCTGCCTTCGCCTCCAGCTGCATGTGTAAATGAATAAATAAATAAAATTTGACTCGCAAGAATGCACTGTGTAAAAGGGTGGTGGTTTACACTTGGCGCTTTACTTTCGTACACCCATCAATATGACTTGGGCTATGTTTATTTCATTTCATTTCATTGGTGTTTTACATGGCATTATGATTCTGGGAAAGGTGTGATATAAGGGAAACATTCCTGAGTACACTGTGAAAGGTGTGATATAAGGGAAACATTCCTGAGTACACTGTGAAAGGTTTGATATAAGGGAAACATTCCTGAGTACACTGTGAAAGGTGCGATATAAGGGAAACATTCCTGAGTACACTGTGAAACACCAGTCAAACATTTGAACAAACAAACAAGCAGACATGAAATAATTTTCTTAGATGAATAGAATGCTCCGAATAAGGCAAAATAAGTAATTTTGTTAATCTTGATCAAAATTTTCTTAGGTGAAATATTTTCCAATCGGTATTGATATGTTTGGTGACTGGGGTGTACATGTAAACATACATCAGGCCTCAATTTGTTTTTGGCATGGCGTAACGACCCACATGCCTCTGAAGTAAGGCCGTAGTAGTTTCCTGCCCTTTTCCTACATTGGTGTGTTAAGTTTAATGATTTGGAGAATAAAATTCATAACTAGTTCATAACATAAGGTAGGGATGTTGCGTATCAGTATGTTCATGTTATCATGTACTTTAACGTGGTCACTGTTAGATTAAAGTTTGGTAAATATTTGAGAAATTACGATTGATTTAAAGTAGAATTGTGAAATATGACTGAGTTGTGTCTTAGGGTTTAAGTGTTGTGTAGTTAAAAAGTAGATAAAGTAGATTTTCTGTATTTGACGTGCTTATAGAGTATACCTGGATGATTTAGTAATGGTTGAAAGTTTTTAGATGTATGCATATTCCCTGTAAATGCAGTGTTTTTGATGTTATAAAAATGCACATTCTAGGTTAAGCCTTGTGCTGATTGGGACTCTCACAGCTGGGCAATTAATTGTTTACTGAGATGTCCTGACTGGGGCTATAAAATCCCTGCCCTAATGTGTGCTGGGCAGGTGTGTTAGAAAGGTGTATGGTCTGCCCATCCAACTGGTCATGAAGTACAAGATCTTCTCCAAGCCTATCCATGGTGTGTGTGTGTGTGTGTGTTTGTGTTAAGTTCTTCCTGCCTACTACTTAGCATTCCCAGCTAACCTATCGCCCAACCTGGGCATGGTTACACCCCTCATCAAGGCGGCCACTGTGAGCTCAAGTCCAGCTCATTCTGGCTTCCTCTCCAGAGAAGGTCTACAAGCAGCTTATGGATGGTCGTGGGTTTCCCTCGGGCACTGCACAGTTTCCTCCCACCATAATGCTGGGTGCCATCATGTAAGTGAAATACTCTTGAGTACCACGTAGAACTACGATCAGATAAATAAATAAATGAATTAATTCATATTTGAGGCGTCACTGCAGTCACACTACCACAACTAGCACACTTAATGAATCAAAATCTACATGTAGGTGTGCTGAAATAATAAAAACTCTGTAGAGTAAGAAGCTAGACATGTTTGCAAATCACATTCCTGGTCTGTTTCCAGGGGGGGAGTGATGATCACACTCTTACTTAGAAATAAAAACAAATGATTGTATGTATATGATTCTTAAATATCATGCAGATCATTTTAAGTATAAAATGTATCAGTTTTAATTTCATCCACCAGGTCACACATCAGTAGCATGTTAATATGGAAGTAAAGGCCCATATTGATCTATGATATGATCTGTGAGATCTGAATATTGCAGACCAGCTGTGATAGTGAGGGTGCTGCCATTGGTAGTGTTGGGACATCAGTCATGTTATGAAAGCTGACTCATGGCGGAATGAGGGTGTCGACGTTGGATACCTGTGGGACCACAGTTTTTATGTGTTGTGTGCGTGTCAATCTATCCAGCCGGCTGGGTGATGACTTAGCAAACAGAATTTGGGACAACTTTGGGTGGAGTGCTTTGCCCTGTCAATATACATTGTCATGATTTTCCCCATCACCTGATAGTGTGCATCAACGAGCTTGATATCGTGTGTCAACAAGTGTGTGTCATACTGGAGAAGCCAGAATTTACTGTCCCTCAAAATGCCAAATATTTGCTTCTGCGTGTAGTTATAATAGTCCCTCCAACTTTCATACCTTGTTTTTTTTGTTTTTTATATGAGTACAGATGATATTGTTAAACCTGAATCAGGAAGGGTGATTATTTGGGTGCAATTTTAAGGCTTTGATTTTATAATTAATTCTTTTTTTTTAGTTTTTAACAAAAGAGTGATGGATTTTTATGATATTTACAGTCTTAATACAGATTAGGGCTTTCATGTTTACATGTAGATGTCAGGTTCTACAGTTTGCCAGAGTAGATACACCAGTATATGTATTAGTCTAGTATTGTGACAGTTTAAAGCATGGGGCGTGTGGGTTTCTGACTAGTATTGTGACAGTTTAAAGCATGGGGCGTGTGGGTTTCTGGTTATAAATCATCAGAAAAATTGATCTCAAAATGTTACGAAAATTGTCAGTTGTTGTTCAAAACTAAAATAAAAAGATTTGACATGTTTACCAGGAGCTGATTCCACAAAGCAAGTTTTGACTTAAAGTCAAAACCATTAATCTCAGTTTTACAGCTTATTGATGTAGGAATTTGAGTCAACGTGCACCAGTCACACCTTTATTTTAAAGTCTGAAAAATATTTCCTTTTAGTTAAATCTTAAAAATTTTAGGGGGCCTCCGTGGCTCAGTCGGTTAATGCGCTATCGCAGCACAATGACCCGAAGCCTCCCACCAATGCAGTCGCTGTGAGTTCAAGACCAGCTCATGCTGACCTCCTCTCCGGCCGTACATGGGAAGGTCTGCCAGCAACCTGTGGATGGTCGTGGGTTCCCCCAGGCTCTGCCCGGTTTCCTCCCACCATAATGCTGGCCGTCATCGTATGAGTGAAATATTCTTGAGTTCTGCGTAAAACACCAATCAGATAAATAAATAAATAAAAATTTTACTTAAACACAAAAATGCTTTGTGGAATCAGTCCCAGTGATAAAAATAAAGTCAAGAATTCAAGTTTTGTTTACTGTCATTGGGTCAAAAGCGATACGGACCAGCTGTCTTCTGAAAGGCCAGGTGCTTTTTCTTCTTAACTTTTTCTTACCTTTATTTTCAAAAGAGTTCTACATCATCATGACTCAGCAACTAACAACAACAACATGTGAAAAACTTCTCATAACAACTTCCTGAGACTATTGCACATGTTTGCAAACTGAGTTGAGAATTACTAACTACATGTAGCAGTCTACTTAGAGCAAGTATGCATGTGCGTTCTCAAAGTTAGTTTTGGGGCAGTTGTAAATATTTACAACCAGGTCATACTGATTGTGGTTTTTGCTTGTACATATGAGTTACAGTGATCATAGCCTACAATCCTTGAGTGAGGGCTACAATCACAATCATAATCATTGGCACTCAACTTAGGGTTATGATCTCTTTTAGGAAGCGGCCCCTACCCATGTATAGTAAAGCAAAATATGAACATGGCTGACCATCTTGAAACATGATGTGGTTATCATGTTTAGGTAAATAAGGTAAATAGGTTAAGGTGTGAAGTGAATCCATTAGCCATTGTGATATGACTCGTTTAATTGAAAAAGCTGCATGTTTTTTTCCCTAAATTTAGGTGTAAATAGCAGTTTAATTGGCTTATCATATGGTTTGGGACAGAATAAAAGCACTGCCGTTTTCCAGGTGGATCGTGGTAATAACAAGAAAATAAATGTAATATAAAATCACAGGTGTGTATAACCACAGGAGGTATGATTGTGTATTCCAGCCAGTTAACATAACAGGTGTACATGTACAGGTAGGTCAGCTTGTACATACTGTATACATATGTACTAAATTATTTATAAATGATAAATAGTGTTTACTTACATTTGGTGAAAATTCAAATATGTAGTATACAATAAATGACCTGAGCCTGTTTGATATTTTTCTTGATTGTAGAAGTTTTGTTGAGGCTAGAGAGGTGTTGTGAAGGATGGTTGGAAGATAGGATTGATTTCCTGTTTGGAAATCCAAAGTTTCAACTCCACAAGGAATTTTGTTTGCCTTTAAAAAAAAAGAGCACTTTTTGGGACAAAATTTAAGGTTATTTACTGTGCGTGTTAGACATGTTAGAAAGTGTTCAGAATTGAGGGGATACTGCAATACAAAGAAAATGAAAACCGGTCTTGTGAAGGAGAAATTCACTGTCTTAGTCTCACCCATTGGCAAACCAGAAAGAAAGACAGGTCGAGAATTGGGGACAACAGAATAAGGAAAACGGTTATTAGCCAGCGTCTGAGATAAGAAATTCACCCTGTGTGACAAACACGCTGAGAAAAAAGGCTACGACTGTTGTACATTGTACTTCATTGTTGCCAGGAAATCAATAAAGAGAGTGGAAAAAATCGATCAGAAAGTTTGTGTAACAGAGTAATGCCAGGCTCAGGTGACAAATTAAGCAGGCCGTGAACAGATCGGTATTTATCCTCGCACAGCAATCAAGTCTGCTGTGATCGATGTGGCTTGCAGAAAGCAAACTCAGGAGATTTGGATTTGCTAATTAAAACAAGGGGGCATTATAAGTTGTGGTATGCACGATATACAGATGTACAATATGCATGGCGTTTGCAGATGAATCTCTCTTGCATTATAACATGATTCGTTACAACACACGCTTCAGTGTGACACGGTCAGAAATATGTGTCTCCCACATTTTTTCACTGTTGCTGTTGCACACATTTGTACATGATTTCAAAAGTTTCAAAACCTTTGCATTTTTTTATTTATCTTCTTTGAACTCAGGTTCTTAGTAATCAAGTAATTTATTCAATGATAGCCATAACATTATGCTGGTTTGGTTTACAATTAACATCCAGCATCACAAAGTCTGCATTCATATATTATTATGTCACAGGCCACCAGTCGTTACAAAACTTCATGTAACGCGCTTCACGCTGTGAGTTCAAGTCCAGCTCACCCAGGATTCCTCTCCATGTACTGCAATTGTTCCTGATTTTACCCCACGCTCTGCCTGTTCTCCTCCCACCATAATGCTGGCCGCCGTCGTATGAGTGAAATATTCTTGAGTATGGCCTGAAAATCCACTGAAATAAATAAATATTGTTTTCCTCTTATCATACTACCATCTTCATACTATCTTTCATACTTATCTTAGACAAGTTTGAAAGTGAGTGTGTGGATGAGATGGCCTCAAGGAAGGTCAGCTGTTTGTTGACTGAGTTTATCTCAGTAAATAAAATTTATCTTTCAATCAGTTTATAGATGTACTACATGTATATTTAAATTTATAATGTTGATACTTGTTGCATTTACATATACATGTACTACGTGTATGTTTTTTTGCATTTGAGATGTTGATACATGTACTATGTGTGTGTTTACATTTGAGATGTGGATACATGTACTATGTGTGTGTTTACATTTGAGATGTTGATACATGTACTATGTGTGTGTTTACATTTGAGATGTTGATGCATGTACCATGTGTGTTTTTACATTTGAGATGTTACATGTACCATGTGTGTGTTTACATTTGAGATGTTGATACATGTACTATATATGGGTTTACATTTGAGATGTTGATGCATGTACTATGTGTGTGTTTACATTTGAGATGTTGATGCATATACTACGTATGTGTTTACATTTGAGATGTTGATACATGTACCATGTGTGTGTTTACATTTGAGATGTGGATGCATGAACTATGTGTGTTTTTACATTTGAGATGTTGTTACATGTACCATGTGTGTGTTTACATTTGAGATGTTTACACATGTACTATATATGGATTTACATTTGAGATGTGTGTGTTTACATTTGAGATGTTGATACATGTACTATGTGTGTGTTTACATTTGAGATGTTGATGCATGTACTATGTGTGTTTTTACATTTGAGATGTTGTTACATGTACCATGTGTGTGTTTACATTTGAGATGTTGATACATGTACTATATATGGGTTTACATTTGAGATGTTGATACAAGTACCATGTGTGTGTTTGGGTCACCAGGTCTGCACTTAAAGCCAATACACATGTTATTGTAACACAAGTACCTGTGTACTCACAGAATCTTTTTCTTGCTTGCTTAGTCCATCTAATGAAGAATATATCTGTATTTTTTACACTGCTGAAAAACTGGGAGAGAAAGATAATTTTTGGCTTTCAACACTACGGATACATGTACCTGCTAAAATGAGAAGAATTAGAGTATGTCTGTGTACATGTACAGGGTCCTATTGTAGTGCTGTCAGACCAGTACACGGACAAATGACAAGTAATCTGCTGTGTGTGTGTCTGGATTGTGAACCACTTAATCTGCTGAGCTAATAATTAATGCGGGAATAGCTTATAAACAAGGTATAGTGTTTCAAGTCTGTGTGGGGTTGGGGGGTTGGGGGTGGGGGATGGAAGAGGAGTAAGTATCCATAAATAGCAAACAGGAAGTATGGGACACACTTTAACAAGTGTGCTGTCACTACTGGAGTTCATTTGGAGTTACATATTTATGATCAGTGCTAGAGGCTGTGAGTATAATGTCTGAGTGACCTGAACGTCTGCATATAGATGTCAGCTGACATGGCTTTGTGGTTTCTGTACATGTACATCTACATTCAGTTCAACATGGAAGTAAATGAACGATAGATGTAATTCATTTTTGAACGTAGCATACAGGTGCATCATAATGTATGTATACAGGGTAAATGGCATGAAATTTCGTTCCCTCAAAATTGCACTTTTAAGAGGAATTAAATGTCTTGTTCCTGTAAATGACCCAAAATTTCGTCTGAAAAAGTGCTTCTTTAGAGGCAAATAAATGTCATAAAATGTTCATCATGTCCATAAAAAAATCATCTGTCCAGCAGGGTATCATCCAACCTTCCAAAAACCTCAAAACAACTTTCTAAAATCTCTAAAATTCTCAGAATCAGGAAAAATAGTCATGGACGCAATAAGCCCTTTAGGGAACTCATGGTGTTAAAATCTATGCTGTTCCAGTAGATCCCTACTTTCCAGATAAACCACCAATTACTCCTTTCTAAGATCAATAGGGTCTTAAGGAACGGGCCAGAAAAGAATTTGTAAGTATCAGCAATGAAAACATTACCTAAATGACATTATATTACCCCTGAAAATGCATTTTCTATTTTGAATTTTTTGTTAGGGCGAATACAGTAATCCAGGATTGCAGTGTACATGATTGCTAGACGCTTTCATGCATGATTCAAAAGACAGATTTGGCTCAAACATCTGTATTCTTTTCCTGTGAATAGAGAATTGCCTATAAAATTTGAAATGATTTGTTGTGTACTTTAATATGATGCTTAGGATTTTTGTTTCATGAATGCTTAATTTGCTTTTCTGCCACCAGTGCAGAAGCCCAATGAAAACAAGTCAAATCGCTTTTAAATTTTGCCCTTTCTGGTGATATAGGTGTTTCCATGGCCACACTGTATTTGAAGAACTGCATCACTTAAAATCAAAATAAAAAAAACACAGCTCAACAACTAGACCAAATGTATATATGTGCAGTGATAAGGGATCCCAAAGCAAGCTCAGAAAACATCACTTTTTATTTTTGTGATGTAGGATAACAAGGTATATTGCAGTTCAAAGTAAGCAGCACCCCTCACGGTACTAAAAATCGATTGGTCTGCTGTGCTGTCAATTTTAACCAATCAAGGGTGAGATATTTCTACCATGGGAGGGGGCATCTGTTTCTACTGTGATATCACCTATCACCTAGTTCACCACTTTGCCATATAGAAGAAGTGTTACATCAGCTGTTTTCCCTCTGATTATGAGACGATTCTGATACACTTTAAAGCCATTTTCAGTGAGAAAGTGGAAGTGGAATACATCTGGGGTTATTCCCCGAGGTCTGAGCCAGGAGGCCACAATGTGTGGTCCTCAGTTGTAATAATAATCACATCTACTGAAAAGTGTAGGATACGAATGCCACGACATCATGTTTCCGGTTTCTCTAAAATGGAGTTACCAAGCATGTCACAAAAAAATGCCTACGCCCGTTTAGGCCTGTATGGACTGCTCTTCTGGAATATGGTTATATTTTCTTGTTGTCTTTGCTTTTAAGATTTCAAACGAGGACGAACACCAGCCTTTCAGTGAATGAATCTGCTGGGATATCGTCAGTCATTCTCTCTCCTACGACAGGCGCACTGTGAGGTTTCGATGCTCTTGTTTTATCCGGGGACTGTTGGTGTGTTACAGGTCGCCGAGTCCTGGATGACTACGTTCGT
Organism: Acanthopleura granulata; assembly: GCA_016165875.1. Lineage (NCBI taxonomy): Eukaryota > Metazoa > Mollusca > Polyplacophora > Chitonida > Chitonidae > Acanthopleura > Acanthopleura granulata. The sequence continues at coordinate 19,244,300 of JABBOT010000006.1, forward strand.
CACTACGAACCCCTCCATTACGACCGGGATGACGTTCACGACAAGCACCTGCGAGCCAAACGGTCCACCGACCAAACACTACACCTGGACTTTAAAGCGTTTGGGAAGTAAGTCTTGTGATTCAGATTGTAATCATTTTTACTGCTATTTTTTAAGTCAAAACTTCATGATATAGCCATATGAAAACAAAGACTTGTTTCCTGTATAAGAAATCGTGTAAAAACTCATGTATTTGTTCTTTTCTGTTTGGAAAAAAGTTAGGTGTAAAATTTTAGAAAAATCAATTCCTTGTCAGTCATTAGAATTACCAAAAAGCTACCCTTGATTGCTCTCCCTTTGCTGCACATCTCACGTGTTTGAAGATAGTTTCTTGGTACTCTCTACAAAACACGTTTTATTTGCTGCATTAGAAGCACAAAATGTTGGAAAAGTCTGGAGTATATAAAGTCAAGATTGAACTTGATTGGAAGCGATATTTTTTAAGAGGTTTCAGTCATAAATGTTAGCAGTTTTGATTGTTATGTATCACTAGCTCCTGATGGTTTACCGATTAATTTCTGAGATGTGTACTTGGACTGAAATCTTGAAATGAGTGTGTAGATTGCAGATGTGAAATTCTGATGGGAATATTTGAATCAGCCCATGACAGTGGTAGTTCGCTTCTTGCACACAAGTCGTGTAGTTTCTTTAAAGTAAACAATAGAAATAATAAGAAATAATAGTGTAAATTCAGAAGCGCCATCCCAAGTGATAGGCAAAGTTTACTCCCAAAGCAGTTATCGTTTTTGTCTTATTTTTGTGGGGGCTTTTTCGCAGAAAACATTCAAAGTAAAATAAAATGGAATGTGGTGGCCTCTCAACATGATAACTTATATGAAAAATGAATGTGACATTACATCATATTTGTCATAAGACATTTCTTGATAAAAAAAAAAGAAAATCATCAGTAATTTGACTTACTTTTTTTATCCTTGACAGAAAATTCAAACTGCGTCTTCAGCCAGACAGGACTTTGTTTATGCCTGACCACGTGATGGAATTTGATGGGAAGGCGACCCCGGTGGACACATCGTTTATATACTCAGGATACTTAGCAGGTGGGTGAAGATAACCCCAGAACATGTATGGTTGTGGAGAATGACAACCCCAGAACATGTATGGTTGTGGAGAACGACAACCCCAGAACATGTATGGTTGTGGAGAATGACAACCACAGAACATGTATGGTTGTGGAGAATGACGACCCCAGAACATGTATGGTTGTGGAGAATGACAACCCCAGAACATGTATGGTTGTGGAGAACGACAACCCCAGAACATGTATGGTTGTGGAGAACGACAACCCCAGAACATGTATGGTTGTGGAGAACGACAACCCCAGAATATGTATGGTTGTGGAGAATGACAACCCCAGAACATGTATGGTTGAGAACAACAACCCCAGAACATGTATGGTTTGTGGAGAACAACCACCCCAGCACATGTATGGTTGTGGAGAACAACAACCCCAGAACATGTATGGTTGTGGAGAATGACAACCCCAGAACATGTATGGTTGTGGAGAACAACAAACCCAGAACATGTATGGTTGTGGAGAATGACAACCCCAGAACATGTATGGTTTGTGGAGAACGACAACCCCAGAACATGTATGGTTGTGGAGAACAACCACCCCAGAACATGTATGGTTGTTGAGAACAACAACCCCAGAACATGTATGGTTGTGGAGAATGACAACCCCAGAACATGTATGGTTGTGGAGAATGACAACCCCAGAACATGTATGGTTTGTGGAGAACAACAACCCCAGAACATGTATGGTTGTGGAGAATGACAACCCCAGAACATGTATGGTTGTGGAGAACAACCACCCCAGAACATGTATGGTTGTGGAGAATGACAACCCCAGAACATGTATGGTTGTGGAGAACGACAACCCCAGAACATGTATGGTTGTGGAGAACGACAACCCCAGAACATGTATGGTTGTTGAGAACAACAACCCCAGAACATGTATGGTTGTGGAGAATGACAACCCCAGAACATGTATGTTTGAGAACAACAACCCCAGAACATGTATGGTTGTGGAGAACAACAACCCCAGAACATGTATGGTTGTGGAGAACGACAACCCAAGGACATGTATGGTTGTGGAGAACGACAACCCCAGAATATATATGATTTGTGGAGAACGACAACCCATGGACATGTATGGTTGTGGAGAACAACAACCCCAGAACATGTATGGTTGTGGAGAACAACCACCCCAGAACATGTATGGTTGTGGAGAATGACAACCCCAGAACATGTATGGTTGTGGAGAATGACAACCCCAGAACATGTATGGTTTGTGGAGAACAACAACCCCAGAACATGTATGGTTGTGGAGAATGACAACCCCAGAACATGTATGGTTGTGGAGAACAACCACCCCAGAACATGTATGGTTGTGGAGAATGACAACCCCAGAACATGTATGGTTATGGAGAACAACCACCCCAGAACATGTATGGTTGTGGAGAACAACAACCCCAGAACATGTATGGTTGTGGTGAATGACAACCCCAGAACATGTATGGTTGTGGAGAATGACAACCCCAGAACATGTATGGTTGTGGAGAACGACCACCCCAGAACATGTATGGTTGTGGAGAATGACAACCCCAGAACATGTATGGTTGTGGAGAACAACCACCCCAGAACATGTATGGTTGTGGAGAATGACAACCCCAGAACATGTATGGTTATGGAGAACAACCACCCCAGAACATGTATGGTTGTGGAGAATGACAACCCCAGAACATGTATTGTTGTGGAGAACTCCAAACATGTATGGTTATTGCGAAAACAATCCAGAACATGTATGTTTGCAGTGAAAAACAACTCTAGAACTTGTATGGTTATGAGCAACAACAACTCCAAAACCATATGTGTTTATGGTGAAAACCATCCCAGAACATGTATGGTTGTGGGGAACGACAACTCCAAAACATATCTATTTATGGTGAAAACAACACTGGTAAAAACACATATGTTTATTTTAGATGTTTTTCTGTGATATCTTTTCTGACAATAGTACTGTTGTGTTTACATCATTCTTTTTAGGATAGGGCACTCTGGTTTTCTGTGACGAATAGAAGCAGGAAGTGAAAAAGGTCTTGAGTACAGCATTAGACAACCACCAATTATATAAGTGAAATAAATCAGCAGTAATATTTGTTCTATATCCAGTTGTATTTAGTTATTTTATATTCTCTGGTATGCATTTTATTCTTACTGTATTAGTTTTGATGCTTTTTGTATCTCTAGGTTTTGCTCCACTCAAAACAGGAGAAAGTTTCCTGAATATGGCATTAAACAAGAAACCAATCAATCCCTTCTTTCAGATGAACCCAAAAGCTGGGTTCACGGAGCTGTGATAAATGGAACATTCCGTGGGACTATTTTCTCACCCGCCTCCTCCACCTACCACATAGAACCTTCCGATCGGTATTTTCCTCGGGGACAGAAGTTTCCCTCGGTGATTTACTCCGAGGAACATTTGATACTAGAGCCTTACAGGTATGTACAGGTGGCGTTGTGTACAGAACATAACAAACAGACAAGCTCAAACCAAGTGTTGGACCAGGAATTTGTAGATTTCTCCACTCTTTCTGTTTGGAGGGAATGAAAACCCTTGAAAAGCTCTTGAAATTCTGTGTCCCTGGAAAACATTGAAAAATTAACCAGGTTCTTCAAAGAGACCTAATAACTAATATCATAAATGTATGGAATTCACTTTTGATCATATATGTGAACAGTGTACCCTAATTCTTTTAATTATTGGGACAGATATTAGTCCTGCCGAAAGCAAAATATTACATTTCTCTCTCAGTTTTTGGAAAGAGTAAAGATCTGGATATGTTGGTCATTAGATGGTCTGACCACTGGAGAAAACAGAAGCTTTGTATCCCTGTTACGATGACATGTATGTTAGTTAAAAATGGCAGATGGGGTTAATCTGGAATGTGGTGATGATGATCCTACCAGGGAGGTGTAAGGTTCTGCCAGAAATGTCATATTTTATGACATTGATTTGCCTCTGAAAAATGCGCCTTTTCTTGTTTTGGCTGATTGGCTGAAGCGACGGATAGGCAAGTGTAGGCCTGGCTGAGTTTTAGGTACCGCGTCTGCATATTTATCCCAGCATTAGTAAAGCTGCGAGCTTAATCTCCAGGAAATCCCATCCCCATGGTCAGCCAGTCGACTTCAGTTCTGTATCCCTTCAAGTCCCTATCAAATAAATGTATAAAATTAATCACATGTAAGTAAATGTTTGGCCTCAGTGGGACACTTTATTTCAAGTATTTGACAGCGCTGCTGGTGATGTAGTTAAATTATTTAAAATGTTTTGGAAGGTAATTGTTGTTGTTGTTGTTAAAGGGTATGTGTGGTGAATGAGCGATTATGGTTTAAGGCCACATCGGCGGTGTTGCTTCCATGTCACTGGGGTTAGTGTGATTTTTGAATATTGAATGGCTCTTGTTTATTTCATGGGGTTTAAAACTGTCTGCATATATTTGTTCTGAGTTGGATGTTGCTGTTCTCATGTGTAGAAACGACTCGTTTCCTGATACATCCTTTAACATTTTCTCACAATGATACAACCAAAATACCAGGAATACTTCCACTCTGGCATTAAACATTGCGCTGTATTTGAAAATATGTCTGTTGGGCATAGCCCAAGCTATCCTGAAAAAATATGGCCCACTTGAAAGTTTTTGTTGGCTTTGTTTTAAAAAACTTTTGTTTCGACAGTAATTTTTTTGAAATCCCTATCTTTTTCATTAGCCAGAATAAGAAAAAAAGAATTCCCTTCCGACAAACCATATTTTTTCTTCATCATACATTTTTTTAAGGATAGCCCAACTAATTAATTGTAACATCAACTAAATAATTAAAAAAAAAAAGAATTTAAGGAATGTTGTGTGTGTATTACAGACATAGGCGGTCAACTGAACATGGGAGCCATGCACGATGTGGCCTGGACCATGCCAGTGACTGGATGGAGACGATCTCTAATTCCGCTGTCCACAGTGACAGACAAAGGCGATATGTGAGTTCTACTGCTTTGACTGTAAAGGGAATAATATTTTAATTAATATAGGGATGATATTGTTCAGCAGGTAAAATGATGATAGATGTCATAATATGGAAAATAGGTTAATGAGTCAAAATAAGTTAAAATGTCTTCAGGACAGCCTTTTTGTGCACCTGTCGGTTCTGAGGTGGCCTGATCACCTGGGAGGTCTGGGATCAGTCCTGAATGGGGTCATACCAAAAAGTTTGAAATGTTACTTTTGTTATCTCGCTTGGCTCTCAGTACTTAGAAGTTAGAACAAGGAAACAGGACTGATGCCACTTGCTTGAGGCCCTCTTAACATTATGAGCACGTAGCTACAATACCTACAGTGCTGTTGCCATAGTCCTTACGTGCTCTTAGCTTAGCTTAGCTTAGCTAAGAGAGCTTTGGTCAGGTGGGCCCAGGTCTGTCTGATGTCACTATGTGTCGGTACACTGCATGTCTTCAGCATTATACCCTGGCTGCGGCACTTTGACGGCATGGACTCCGCCTTGCCAGAAGAAGACGAGTAGACATACATTCTAAGGACACTTTTCTTTTGTACCTTTATATAAAAGCCAGTTAGGATGTATCCTAAACTTTATTTTGTATGAACAAAAACATACAATTCATAATGTCTTTTTTGTCCTAACTTGTATTGTTGTTATTGTTGTAATCATCCTTGTCTTCACCTCCGTTCGATAACAGGCGCCAGTGAACGACCAAGCAGAAAGCGAAGCTCCCGCAGACAAATACCTGCGGGGAAATAATCGTGAGAAGCGAGCCACATCAACAGGAAAAATTGGCGACCCACTGAAAAACACCTGCACGCTTTTTCTGAGGTCTGACCCAATGCTGATGAACTACATGACTAATACATTGAAATATGTAAGTGACTTGCACCTTGCCTCAGAGCGATGATTCTCTCTGGTCCCCTGACCAAGTAACCTGATAGGTTCAAAATGACATTGTCAGATTTCAGATTTGTTTGTCTGTTTTTATGTTTGTGGAGGGGATTGGCTTCAAATCAGATTTATTCAATATGCATACATGTACATGATGTGTCATAGGTGTTGTGCAGAGGTCTGTGCCTGGGTGGGACTTGGGTGGGGGTGGGTAGTGGATCTTTTTATTGACCTAGCTTTGACCTTGGTCTTTATGAAATCAGACTTGAATTGACTGATAAAGGTCTTTCGTGTACACAGGTTGATGCATTATGATATAATCATACAAAACCTTTTCTGTTTTTCACTGCATTTGCCTAAAACTGGGCTGAACACTATAATTTGCACATCTAAATAGTCCTGGAAATTCCTGGAATTCTGTCTGGAATGTCTTGGACTTCTGTCTGGAAAGTGTTGGAATTCTGTCTCTGAGGTCTTGGAATTCTATCTGAAAAGTCCAGAAAAGTTATCTGAAATGTCCTGCAAAGTCATGGAATTCTATCTGAAAGGGACCTAGAAAGTCAAGTGTCAAGCATGTTTTTTCCACCTCTTTTGGAACATTGACTTCATGTAATGATAATGGTTTTGTTTCCAGGACCCAGACCAGGCTAAAGATGAAATCCTTAGTTTATTTGCGAGTCATGTGGATGCAATCAAGCGGATCTACATGGATACAAAGTTTGAGACGTATCCAGGAGAACCAGGATACATGTACTATCAGGGGGTGACCTTCAGCCTTCAGAGAACAGCTGTAAGTTACAAAGCTAGTGCTGGGTGATGTGCTATCAGGGGGTGACCTTCAGCCTTCAGAGAACAGCTGTAAGTTACAAAGCTAGGGCTGGGTGATGTACTATAAGGGGGTGACCTTCAGCCTTCAGAGAACAGCTGTAAGTTACAAAGCTAGTGCTGGGTGATGTGCTATCAGGGGGTGACCTTCGGCCTTCAGAGAACAGCTGTAAGTTACAAAGCTAGGGCTGGGTGATGTGCTATCAGGGGGTGACCTTCAGCCTTCAGAGAACAGCTGTAAGTTACAAAGCTAGGGCTGGGTGATGTGCTATCAGGGGGTGACTTTCAGCCTTCAGAGAACAGCTGTAAGTTACAAAGCTAGGGCTGGGTGATGTGCTATCAGGGGGTGACCTTCGGCCTTCAGAGAACAGCTGTAAGTTACAAAGCTAGGGCTGGGTGATGTACTATCAGGGGGTGACCTTCAGCCTTCAGAGAACAGCTGTAAGTTACAAAGCTAGGGCTGGGTGATGTGCTATCAGGGGGTGACCTTCAGCCTTCAGAGAACAGCTGTAAGTTACAAAGCTAGGGCTGGGTGATGTACTATCAGGGGGTGACCTTCAGCCTTCAGAGAACAGCTGTAAGTTACAAAGCTAGGGCTGGGTGATGTCCTATCAGGGGGTGACCTTCCACCTTCAGAGAACAGCTGTAAGTTACAAAGCTAGTGCTGGGTGATGTGCTATCAGGGGGTGACCTTCGGCCTTCAGAGAACAGCTGTAAGTTACAAAGCTAGGGCTGGGTGATGTGCTATCAGGGGGTGACCTTCGGCCTTCAGAGAACAGCTGTAAGTTACAAAGCTAGTGCTGGGTGATGTGCTATCAGGGGATGACCTTCAGCCTTCAGAGAACAGCTGTAAGTTACAAAGCTAGTGCTGGGTGATGTGCTATCAGGGGATGACCTTCAGCCTTCAGAGAACAGCTGTAAGTTACAAAGCTAGGGCTGGGTGATGTACTATCAGGGGGTGACCTTCGGCCTTCAGAGAACAGCTGTAAGTTACAAAGCTAGGGCTGGGTGATGTGCTATCAGGGGGTGACCTTCAGCCTTCAGAGAACAGCTGTAAGTTACAAAGCTAGGGCTGGGTGATGTACTATCAGGGGGTGACCTTCAGCCTTCAGAGGACTGTCGTAAGTTACAAAGTTAGGGCCGGGTGACATACCATCAAAAGGCGGCCTTTTGCCGTCACAGAACTGCTTTAAGTTACAAAAATTTTGCGTGCGAATGGATTCTTTTTGTCACCCTTAAGATCAGATTATTGATTTATTTATTGATTTATTTATTTGATTGGTGTTTACTGCCATATTTATGAATGGTTCACATATTCTATGGCCGCCACCATCATGGTTGGGGGAAACTCGTTGTCATCTGTAGGTTGCTGATAGACCTTGCATTGTATGACCCAGATCAGATTAAAAAATAAAACCTTATGATCTGTACATTGTTCTGCATATTTTTGCTTGGGATGTAAATTCTCAGAATTGGCTTATTTCATACAATTTGATTCAATTTTATGCAGGTCATGACAGACAGCTCAGAGAAATGTGGAACGTCTTCCCAGACATCTTTCTGTGAACCAAACATTGACGTCAGTAATTTCCTCAACCTGAACTCGCAGAACAATCACAATGATTACTGCCTCGCATACGTCTTCACTTACCGTGACTTCTCGCAGGGAACTCTGGGATTGGCATGGGTCGGGTCACCAAGCAGTAAGTTGCTGCAGTGCCAAAATTTCAGTCCTATATCCTGGGATTTATATATGTATATCCTTGTTGATGGGTTTATTTCGATTAGTCGCCTGCACGGGTTTGCTGTACTTGAGAATACTGTATATTGCATCAGATATATTGCAGTGAATGTCCTCTGGGATCATGCAGTGTTTGGTTCCCCATGACTCAGTGTTTGGTTTCCTCTGGGCTCAGTATTTGGTTTCTTTTAGGCTCAGTTTATGCTCTCCTCTAGGCTCAATATTTGATTTCTTCTGGGCTCAGTGTTTGCTTTCCTCCAGACTTAACAGTTGGTTTTTTATGGGCTCAATCTATGCTTTCCTCTGTGCTCAGCAGTAGGTTTCCTCTGAATCGAGTGTCAAGTGTTTGCTTTCCTCTGAGCTGAGCATTTGGTTTTTTTTTCTGGGTTCAGTGTGTGCTTTTCTCTGGGCTCAGCATTTGGTTGTTTCTGGTCTCAGTGTGTGCTTTTCTCTGGGCTCAGCATTTGGTTGTTTCTGGTCTCAGTGTGTGCTTTTCTCTGGGCTCAACATTTGGTTGTTTCTGGTCTCAGTGTGTGCTTTTCTCTGGGCTCAGCATTTGGTTGTTTCTGGTCTCAGTGTGTGCTTTCTTCTGAACTCAGCATTTGGTTGTTTCTGGTCTCAGTGTGTGCTTTCTTCTGAACTCAGCATTTGGTTGTTTCTGGTCTCAGTATGTGCTTTTCTCTGGGCTCAGCATTTGGTTGTTTCTGGTCTCAGTGTGTGCTTTCTTCTGAACTCAGCATTTGGTTTCCTCAGGGCTCCATGATTGGTTTCCTCCAGGCTTAATGTTCTTCCACCTGTCACATTTAATGATATATTTTTGAGTATGATATTGAAATGAAAAAACAAATAGATTACTTTTTCTGTCATTGTCAAGATTGAGTTGTGGATTGAAGAAAGTCAAGAATAACTGACAGGAACCCTGTGTACCTTGTGTTAATACACGTCTTTGTGAATTGATCAACCAGAACCTTGAACCATGAATGTTTCTGGCACAAGTTGTGAAATGGACAGTTTCCTTTTAACAGATGCTAAAGGCGGCATCTGTGAGAGGTACGCCAAATACGATGAGGGGAAGATTGAGGTGTGGAAGAGCTTGAACACCGGAGTGATCACCCTTATTAACTACGGCAAGCCAGTCCCACCGAAAGTCTCGCAGCTTACGTTTGCTCATGAAGTCGGACACAATTTTGGCTCACCGGTAAGCCCCTTTGTATGACTAATTAAAACAAGACAGCTGTTACGCATGCGTATGTGACCCGAATATCTTTGTTGAGGGACAAACAAGTCCACATGGCTACGTACGCTACACGTGTTTGAACTTGTTTGAAGCATCTTAACCCTCTACATTCAGACACAGTTCAGCAAATTTTGTTCATTTTTTTCAGACACAGTTCAGTAAATTTTGTTCATTTTATGTGAACCCTGAGACACATTAGACTTTGCATGGGGCGCAAGCAAAGTTACGTATCAAAAACTTGCCTGGCAGTAATGCCTGATTTGTCATCTCTGTAAGAAACTATATTTTTGTTATTGTTGGTATTGTTTTTGTATTTTACAGTATTATATGTAAGTTGTACTTCTCACAGAGTTGAGCATTATTGTTATACAGTTATATGTATTGAACTTATCTAAGTATATTCATGTTTCTTTGCCTGATCTTGTGTAAGGCTATCCCTGCTAGGAAGTTGAGCAAGCCATTTGTTTATCATTCTTCATCTCAGATTTGTGGTATCCTTCCAGTAAGCCTAAAAAATCCTGGTGTTTTATCAAATTTTGAAATGTTTTGACTTTAACATAAATGGCCATGTGCATTTTATTGTCCTGCGTGGGACCCTGTGTGCACGATCACACTGGTGCATCACTTGAAACAGCTTGTTTACTGTTATTGAGTGACGCTACTGTAAATGATATAAAATTGCGTCCCCCAAAGCGCATTTTCAGAGGCAAGTGAAGGCAATAAAATATTACTTTAGGGACTGAAACTAGTTTTTTCCAGTAGGGTATCATCCTACCTTCCAAACAAACCTCAAAACACCGTTCTACAATCAGTAGAACGCTCAGAATGAGCAAATAGATGTTTGAGGTGTGCCTAAAAATACCATTGTCTCATTCAAGTTTATGGTGAACTACTTTTGAATAGTATTTTCTCCCAGTTCGCAAATGCAAATATTTCATTTGTGAGTTGTTTGTTATAAAAATGTCTTATTTTATGTTACCATGGCAACCTCATGGTTACAGTGCTGGTTGCGATGGTAGCTCTGTGCTCGTAGCTTTAAGACTTCGTGCAAGCAGGCCCAGGTTCTTGGCGTCTTTAAAATCCTGGAAAGTCAGGGAATTTTATTTCTTACATTCCAGGGCCCACTTGTACACAGCCCTCTTGATGTTACCACCTCGTGGCTACCATGGCAACCGACCCTGTAGGCATTACGTCGCCATGGAAGTTACGGGCTTGCAGCGCTGAGAGTGCTTTGTACAAGTGGGCCCAGGGCTTAAGAATCATTATACACCTCTGCCTCATTATAACATGCTTCATTACAACTTGGGCTTCAGTAGATCATGGCCATACATGTATGTGTGTCCCCGTTAATTCTCATAAACTTACACACATCTCTACACACCTTCATATGATTCATCGGATCTTCATATTTTGTTAATTCTTTGCACTGAGAAGCTAAGAAACCATTGTGTTATTTATACAATGAAATCCCAGTATTTCCTTCGCTGATAAAATTGTTATTTTCGCTGCAGTGAAATACCACATTTTGATATTTCCCTCCCAGACATCTGGATGTCAAAAAAAGAAACATTTAAATTTAGAAAGTTTTAGAACTCACAGTGACCGCGTTGGTGAGAGGCTTCTGGGTCATTACGCTGCAGTTACACGCTAACCAACTGAGCCATTAGGCCACTATGGCCTGATCATGATATATTGTTGTAAGCAAGGGAGAACCGTGGAAGCAGTGTTTCTGCTGACTTGTCAATGAGGGGGCCTCCGTGGCTCAGTCGGTTAGCGCGCTATCGCAGCCCAATGACCCGAAGCCTCCCACCAATGCAGTCACTGTGAGTTCAAGTCCAGCTCATGCTGGTTTCCTCTCAGGCCGAAAGGGGGAAGGTCTGCCAGAAACCTGCGGATGGTTGTGGGTTTCCCCCGGGCTCTGGCCTGTTTCCTCTCACCATAATGCTGGCTGCTGTTGTATAAGTGAAATATTGTTGAGTACGGCGTAAAACACCAAGCAAATAAATAAATAAATAAACTTGTCAATGAACTGATGGCCATGTAACGGGTATTCAGTTTTATGGCTTGATTTTGTTGAGTACATGAATTGATGTAAGCAATGGACAGGTAACGTTTAACATCAGTGCAAAGGGAGACAACTGAGATAGTGCAGCTGTGCACATGGCTGGGAACAAGTAGAAAACGAGACTTGAATCCTGCAGTGCATTTGGGTGGTGAAGGAGTGTTGTGTAGTGCATTCATATAATATCAAGGCAGGGTTCACTTATAGGATACATTATAGCCTTCTAAAATATTGTTATTTGAAATCAAAGTGATGAGATACAAAGCATGTCATAGAACACAACATACCGCAATGAACTCAAAACTATGACCAGCAGAATGATCGACCGCCCGCAATCATCAGTAGACATATACAGATCCTTCCCGGGGTGAATTTAATCTCTGCTACCACTGTATGATAACATGTACTGGTCACTGCTCTGAGGGACTCTGACTGACCTTAAGAACCTATGTATGATGAGCCATTCTACATCAATGGACTACACGTGATTTTGTTCGTGCGGCCGTTGTCTGAATGCGTGACACCATTCCATGATGCGCGACGCCATTCCACGATGTGCACACCATTCCATGATGTGCGACACCATTCCATGATGTGTGACACCATTCCATGATGCCCGACACCATTTCAAGATGCGCGACACCATTCCATGATGTGCGACACCATTCCATGATGTGCGACACCATTCCATGATGGGTGACACCATTCCATGATGCATGACACCATTGCAAGATGCGCCACAACATTCCATGATGTGCGACACCACTGCAAGTGCTTTAAGCACATGACCATTTCCGGACAACTGAAGTAAACAACATGCACGGTGCCAGTTGTCACTGACACTGCAAAGAAGCTTGATCATTGCACGTAGGCCTAGGTTATATAGACTTGAAAATATTGTAAGGAAGAAACCAATGATAAAGGGCAAGTGTTATAACTGCAGTACTGTAAACTTTAAGAATGTGGTCCACCCCAAAAACGGCGTGTAAGTCATTCTGGAAGAAAGTTACCAGTAAACAGAAGTATGACCGCACGTTCACAGACATGACCGCACGTTCACAGACATTGTCTGAAATTTTTAAACTAACTATCGGCACCAGATGCAATAATTATTAGATGTTGATACAAGAAATTTTGTAACTTGTAATGCGTACTGTGGAGATTATTGTAGGTTGTGTTTACCCACAAAATCAGGGACAGAATAATAGTTCTTGATTGGTGGGTTCACACTGATGTTTTGGCAAACAAATTCCGGGTCACCTGTCTTAAAAGAATGATTTCTCGGTAACCACATTCATCTTTCCGTCGATGGCTGCACAAATGAATACACCACGTGTGTCACAGCTCAGCTAGACTTGTTTTCTCTGTCAGCTGTGAAGCTCCTAGGTATCATGTGATCACAGTGGCTGACATTTGGGTCGAAATTTTGCGTTCTTTACGGTATATGTATGTATATACAGGGGTATTTCTAGCCATTTTCTTTATAGAAATGCTATTTGAACAAGTCCGAAACCTCGATATTTTTCATCACCAATGTATGTAAAATGTATCTAAAACTCATTTATTTTATCAAAACTCAATATAAAATTTATCTAAAACTCAGATTTCTGATATTTCTCTCTGTCGTTACCACGACGAGAAAGCAGCTAGAAAAATCCCTGATATGTACTTGTACATGGACTTTTGTACCTAGTGATGAGTTCAGTTATAGCAACACTGCCAGAAAAGTGGATTGTGGTGGAGTGATTTAAGACACGTATCTCTTAATCTCTACCACCCGTCAGTTGCGGGTTCAATCCTGGTCACGGACAGGGATTTTGTTGGTCTCTCCTCTGACGCTGCCCTTGAGGTCTTGGTGATAGTAAGCTAACAGCATGTCTTATTTGCCATATATCACATGTAAGAAAGTTCGTCAGTTACTTGCCTCTATCCGGTGGTTTAGTTTACGCCAGGCACTGATTTCCTCCAACTCCCATTTTAAGATCTTCGAATAAAAGTATGATATGTTTGAGGGTGGCATTGGACTGCGATTAAATAAATAGAGGACATTAAGCAGTGAAGGTTGAATACCACAAACGTTGTTCGAGTGAGAGGTAGGAATGATAACCCACTCAATACTTTGCACCTCGTGGGTTATCATTTCCACTTTTGATGAGACCGATATTTATGGTATTCAGCCTTCAATGTGCAATATTCTATTTATTATTTATACCCTAACAGTATCATGATCTTGTGCACTTTAAAGAGTTTTCGGCTTTTTTTCTAGCCGTATGCGTTCCTGCCGAGAGCATGACGCCGCGTACATGATGTGTCAAATGACGTCGTGTCATCTTGCGTGATGCGAGAATGTAGCAGTTGACTAAATATTACATTATGACGTCAATGTGCTGAGATCAGACTGAAACTTTATAATATAAAATATTTCTTTTTGACATTCTGGGTGTGAAATATCAAAATGTGATATTTCACTGCAGCGAAAATAACACTTTCATCAGTGAAGGAAATACTTGGATTTTATTGATGTATAAATAATAAATAAATTCTTGTAAATACGCCAATGTGTATTTTTGTGTATTTGCAGCATGACAAAGGGGACCTGTGTACACCATATGGCAAAGGCTTGCCAGGGTCCAATGATGGCAACTACATCATGTTCTCCAGTGCCACATCTGGCGACCGTCTTCACAACAGTGAGTTCTCACCCTGCAGCAAGGACAACATCACCCGTGTGATGAACGCTGTGTTCAAGGGACTCAACAAGAAATACAACTGCTTCACAAGTACGTGCGCCTATGTAGGATTTTTGGGTTTATTTTGGGGGGGGGGGAGGGGTGTCATTTTTAGGTTTCCGTTACAAAGAAACATGAGGTACTATTATGATTTTGGGGCAGTGGGGAGACCAATCCTGACCTTATGCAGGCAATTCCCTTGTTTTCCGTGTTTGTTGTACCTTGATTACAGCAAGGAGCCCACAACACTCGCGCGGCTGTTTGTGCCGTCTAACATTCGTTTGGAAACTTGTGGCTTTCCACTTACATATGGAATGCATATCTGTATGACGCACAGAGAAAATTTTGTCACTAACTTGCCAAAGGTTGGGCGTTCACGCAAGGCACACAAATTTCAGGAAACATTGAGGGAGTTGAGGGAGTAGAGACTGACATTACAGTATGTTTGTTTGATGTAACCAAAGTGACCCTAAGAAACAGGGTCCTACTAAAAAAAAAAAAACACCACTTTGAATAAAAATAAAAATGTCCTACACTATGACTCTATTCTTGCTGATTGCATCAGGTAACTCTCAACAAAGATTTTATGCTGGATGTCCTGAAATGCAAAATGCCTGCTCTTTTGGACTGAAGTAGAAAGCCTACAAATAGTTGCCTGACATTTTCGGACGGAATGTTGTGACCATGATGTCCAAATTATATAATACTGTACAAAAGTTTCTTGGATCATACTACTTTCACCACAGGATTGTTTCCAACTATGTCAGGTACATGTACACATGCTTGGTACTTGTACGGATGAGGTAGTGTGTCATCGTCTGACACTTGTGTGTCTTCCTGGCAGAATCTGGTGAGGCCTTCTGTGGTAATGAAGTAGTATGGACGAGGTGGTGTGTCATTGTCTGACACTTCTGTGTCTTCCTGGCAGAATCTGATGAGGCCTTCTGTGGTAATGAAGTAGTATCTACGAGGTAGTGTGTCATTGTCTGACAGTTCTGTGTCTTCCTGGCGGAAACTGGTGAGGCCTTCTGTGGTAATGAAGTAGTATGGACGAGGTGGTGTGTCATTGTCTGACACTTCTGTGTCTTCCTGGCGGAATCTGATGAGGCCTTCTGTGGTAATGAAGTAGTATCTACGAGGTAGTGTGTCATTGTCTGACAGTTCTGTGTCTTCCTGGCAGAATCTGATGAGGCCTTCTGTGGTAATGAAGTAGTATGGATGAGGTGGTGTGTCATTGTCTGACATTTCTGTGTCTTCCTGACTGAATCTGATGAGGCCTTCTGTGGTAATGAAGTAGTATGGATGAGGTGGTGTGTTATTGTCTGACACTTCTGTGTCTTCCTGGCAGAATCTGATGAGGCCTTCTGTGGTAACGAAGTAGTATGGACGAGGTGGTGTGTCATTGTCTGACATTTCTGTGTCTTCTTGGCGGAATCTGGTGAGGCCTTCTGTGGTAATGAAGTAGTATGGACGAGGTGTTGTGTCATTGTCTGACACTTCTGTGTCTTCCTGGCGGAATCTGTTGAGGCCTTCTGTGGTAATGAAGTAGTATGGACGAGGTGGTGTGTCATCGTCTGACACTTCTGTGTCTTCCTGGCGGAATCTGATGAGGCCTTCTGTGGTAATGAAGTAGTATGGACGAGGTGGTGTGTCATCGTCTGACACTTCTGTGTCTTCCTGGCGGAATCTGATGAGGCCTTCTGTGGTAATGAAGTAGTATGGACGAGGTGGTGTGTCATCGTCTGACATTTGTGTGTCTTCTTGGTGGAATCTGATGAGGCCTTCTGTGGTAATGAAGTAGTATGGACGAGGTGGTGTGTCATCGTCTGACACTTCTGTGTCTTCCTGGCGGAATCTGGTGAGGCCTTCTGTGGTAATGAAGCAGTATGGACGAGGTGGTGTGTCATCGTCTGACACTTCTGTGTCTTCCTGGCGGAATCTGGTGAGGCCTTCTGTGGTAATGAAGCAGTATGGACGAGGTGGTGTGTCATCGTCTGACACTTCTGTGTCTTCCTGGCGGAATCTGGTGAGGCCTTCTGTGGTAATGAAGTAGTATGGACGAGGTGGTGTGTCATCGTCTGACACTTCTGTGTCTTCCTGGCGGAATCTGATGAGGCCTTCTGTGGTAATGAAGTAGTATGGACGAGGTGGTGTGTCATTGTCTGACACTTCTGTGTCTTCCTGGCAGAATCTGATGAGGCCTTCTGTGGTAATGAAGTAGTATCTACGAGGTAGTGTGTCATTGTCTGACACTTCTGTGTCTTCCTGGCAGAATCTGATGAGGCCTTCTGTGGTAATGAAGTAGTATGGATGAGGTGGTGTGTCATTGTCTGACATTTCTGTGTCTTCCTGACTGAATCTGATGAGGCCTTCTGTGGTAATGAAGTAGTATGGATGAGGTGGTGTGTCATTGTCTGACACTTCTGTGTCTTCCTGGCAGAATCTGATGAGGCCTTCTGTGGTAATGAAGTAGTATGGACGAGGTGGTGTGTCATTGTCTGACATTTCTGTGTCTTCTTGGCGGAATCTGGTGAGGCCTTCTGTGGTAATGAAGTAGTATGGACGAGGTGGTGTGTCATCGTCTGACATTTGTGTGTCTTCTTGGCAGAATCGGGTGAGGCCTTCTGTGGTAATGGCATAGTGGAGAAGGGAGAGGAGTGTGACTGTGGGTATCAGGATGACTGTCCCGAAACCAAGGATCGTTGTTGTTACCCTAAGGGATCAGGGCAGGACAAAGAGTGCAGACTGAGGAACGACACCGGATTAACCGTACAGTGCAGGTAAGGCCAAGGCCTAAGAGTCCATTAAAGCAGAGGCTTCGTAACAGGAGCTGCTGGTTGCTGGCAGACATTAAAATGTTGAAAAGCTCTAAAACTATATTTTAAATTTTGACCCAAGTCAGAATAAGCCTTGTGACCTTGGTTCCTAAATTCCTAAGTTGAGTAAGAATTTCAGAGCAGTAAACTCTTGGCAAGTGAAGACTGTCTCACTTTAGTCTGTAAGGATATCTCTGTGATCCTGGCCCCAGGAGCACGAAGCAATCTTAGCCTTAAATCAAAACCTGGTATGCTCCTTTCTCTTATTATGGTTGAAATTTGTTTTACAATAACTTAACCAGAATTTGCGTTGTCAAGGCAATATTTTTAGCCGGTTGCGTACGAAATAACAATTTTAAAGCGATTTGAAATTTTGATCTAAATCTGAGGACTGGGCCCACTTACATGAAGGCGTCTTAACGTTACAAGCATCAAAGTTCCATGGCAACCAGCACTGTAGGTATGGTCGACATGGTAACCACGTGCTTGTAACGTTAAGAAGTCGTTGTACAGGTTTGCACTGGTCTTCTGCAAAGGGTGTCGTAATCAACAGTACCAACAGTAAAGGCCTATTTTAACCAATGAGATCAGGTGTTTTAAACTCATGCCCTGCTGGTTTGGTTGGGGCACCCTTTAGGAAAGAGGTAACTTTTTGAGATGATGTGTTTTCTTCTTTCAGCCCCTAACAGAGTCTCTGCTGTAGCAACCAGTGATACTGTAGTTCTTCAACCTTTTCGCATGTTTGCGGGATGTTTATTCAAGGATATTCTGAAGGCTTCATTCTGTGTTCACTGATAACATTATAGTTTTTGTGAATCCCAGAAACTGGCCAATCCAACCAATGTAGCTTTGTCTGCAAGTGTGCCTAAATTGTGCTGAAAGCTGCTCTTTCGTATGCTAAAATGTTGAGGAATTAAGCTATGACGTGTTTTCTTATTTCAGCCCCTCACAGGGCCCCTGCTTTAAGAACCAGTGATATGATATGTTGTCTTGTTTCAGTCCCTCACAGGGACCCTGCTTTAACAACCAGTGATGTGATATGTTGTCTTGTTCCAGCCCCTCACTGGGCTCCTGCTGTAACAACCAGTGATGTGATGTGTTATCTTGTTTCAGCCCATCACAGGGCCTTTGCATTAACAACCAATGATATGATGTGTTTTCTTGTTTCAGCCCCTCACAGGGCCCCTGCTGTAACAACCAGTGTACGTTCATCCCGTCCTCAGATCATCTTATGTGTAAGGCCAAAATGGAGTGTGCTGAGGCCTCCTACTGCAGATATCCTTTTATTGCTCATCAGAACTTTGAAAATAATGCCAAGCAAAAAGCTGGCAAGAAACGAGTTAAAGGAGGAGGCCGCCTTGGTGGAAATTGGCTGTAATGCAATTTTATTCTCATTTCAAGTATCTTTTGTATTTCGTTTTTACAGTGAATAATTTGCCAAAAATATTGAGTTTGGATAGTCATTATGAACAAGTTTCGCAGCTTCTTGGTTTTTTTTTTTTTTTTTGGCTGTTAAACTGTTATATTTTCACATTTAATACTTAGTTATTTATTTATTTGAGTGGAGTTTTACGCCATACTCAAGAATATCACACATGTATGAGAGCAGCCAGCATTAAGGTGAGAGGAATCCACATTTCATACAGATATAGGTGTATTACTGATGTATATTCATAGCGAATGTGGAAATGGATGAATTCAAGCTTTATGTTTAGCAGTTAAGCTGAGTCGGCAATATTGCTGGTCTTCAAACTGTCTTTTTCCATGTATTTTACACACTGTGAAAAAAATATCACTCATGAATACAGTATTTGGAATCAATACAAAATGGCCCTTTCATATAAAAGTTGTCTGTTGTTTTACGCTGTCAATCACGTCTTCACATTTTAAAAATATCTGTATACAAATATGTAATAGTTCATGTACATTTGATTATCTGACTCTGTGTGTTTTGGGTTCATCCACTCCTAAAACTGCTACAATCCCTGTCTAAAGTCAAAGGGTTCATCAGCCTGGTGTTAGGCCTTAAAGTCAAAAACAGCTCATGGCCGATGCACTGTTCATTAAAAAGATTACAAAATTCTCTCTTGAATGCAAACATCTGTTTGGATTTGTATGAATTTGTTGCTGAATTATCTCCGTTTGAACTGTGGAGTATTTTGCTGCCGACTGGGGATCTGAAGGCACCCATGCTTTTAAGCTTATGGTAGATTGACCAGTCAGAGAGCTAGGAGATGTCAGCTGTTTGTAGACTGTGACATAAATCCTCTAAGTCAACTGTCATTGTAACATATAATAACATAGGGACTCACTGGATGCTGGTTTAATGTTTTAATTATAACATGTACATGTGTGAACAACTCAGCAAAGTATTTCCAGATTGTTGTATTGCAGAGGGAGTAGGTTTCTTGATCATTTCATGGTAAACATTTACATATATACTTAAGTTTAAACCACAACCCATTTGCGGCTTACTACAGTTCCAGGTGGCAAAGAGTGTTCTGCGCTTGGAAGAATTATGTCATAGCCCGCACAAAATGGCTGTGTTTCATGTTAGCTGAAGGAGCACGGTCAAATGTCAGTTGGCATTGTTGTAGTAGATGCTAGAAAAAAACACTTACCAAAATAAACATAATATTGCCTAACCTTTTTGGCAGACTTAATTGAGAACATGCTCTGTCTTTCACTTGAAAGTCAGATAGATCGAAACTGTGAACCCCTGATATTTCTCCTTGATTAATATCCAGTGGGACGTCGGCGAACTGTCCACCACCGCTCACCACACAGAACCTGGAATTTTGTCTGGACAAAACGCAAGTCTGCATAGATGGGGTATGTATGTAGACAGGTAGGAACTTCCTTAAAAATATGTTTCTTGGGCGCAACCCGGACGACCCTCCAAAAAGGGACCCATTCAAAAGTTTTTATTGGTATTTTGATGAAAAGTTGTTTTTCATTTTTTTTTTTTATTTTTCTCTGCAAGTTAATTTCTTTAAAATCCCTTTCTTTTTCAAGAGTCATTATGAAAAAAAGAAGAATAGGGTCAGGTGGTATCAGGTCAATTCATCTAATAGGCAACCCATACAAGACAACCTGTCCAATATCCCGAGTCAACTCGCACAATTGGGAGTCAACTTGCACAGTCTCGAGTCAACTCGCACAATGGCTAAAATCATGTAACGATAACTGTTATTGCCATCTAGATATGTAGATATTCAGTAAAATTCCATTTACTGAGATAGGTACGTCACAAGTGGCACAGATACTGATTGTTTATCTCCAATGAAACAGTTACACTAAATAAATGAAGCCTACAAATATATACAAGCATCATGTTTGAACACCCTAAACATCATCACTCTTACGACACATGACGTGTTACATTTTTGAGAACTGATAGGCCTACAGTTTAAATAGATACCTTTGCACCATATAACTAAAATCTACAAGTATATACAATCGTCACATTTTTCAAGCTCATTCACAGACAGGCCCACATGCCCATGAGACACTCTTCAAAAGCTGAGAAGTGGGCCTCTCTCCAGCCGGAAACTCCTCCCACAGCCGACACTTGTAGATCGACACTTGTAGATTTCTGTAGGTTTTCTGGTGGATATGCTTATGTTTCCCCTCAGACAGTCTTCAGCCAGTATATATTTCACTTCTGACAGGGAATATGGTCCAGTTTCAAGTTAAACACAGTAAGTTAACCATGATGATGAAATATGTATTTGTTGTAATTATCTTTCAAACAACGTGTAGGAAATTTTAAAAACTCGCAGTGAGAAGGGTCACACGATCTGCTGCTTAAACCTAGTCTCAGGCGTGTGTGAGAATGGCTTCCCATTGTTTCCTGCCTTGGTTAAAAGTACTCCCCGCTGAGACTTTCAGTAAAATATAGTCTCAGAACCAATACCAGTGATAGTGTCTTCATTCATTCCACTTTGTGCTCTTTTATTTATTATTAGCCGGTCATTTATTCAGGAACTAGAATTGAAGCCTACACAACCCTTAATTATTCTGTACACAAGTTATTTCAACAGTTGGCATGCCGCCAACAAAATGCAAAGAACGTAGGACATTAGTAATACACAATTAGCATAACTTCATTTCGACTTCAGTTTATGGTGATTTTACTAAGCACCCTGTACTACCAAGTTGTTCTTGATTAATATACCAAGTTTCATGACAAATGATGTATCCAGGTAAAGCAAGAGGAAGATAGGGGTTCCGAAATTTAATTACTTCACTATTCCTTCCTGGTGCAGGTTTTCCCTACAACATTACGAAAGGGACATTACTGGTACCTTCTGCTATTTGTTTGGGACTAATATTCCAAAATGAAAGAACAAAGATTAGACTTAATACAGTGAAGATGAGGAGGACCCAAAATTACAGAACATCCATATATCTAGATGGCAATCACTGTCATTATTGCATGATTTTAGTCATTGTACGGGTTGACTCGCCATTGTGCAAGTTGACTCGAGATTTTGGACGGGTTGTCTCGTACGGGTTGCCTGTTTGACGAATTGACCTGTATTCGGTCAAATTACGCCCAGTAAACAGGTTCTTAAGGATGGCCTACATGTACATGTAGCTTTGTAATGAACTTGGCCCAGGCATCTCTCAACAATGCCTTTACTGTGCATTAAATTCCAGCACATGCTGGCTTCCTCTGTGGTCATCATGTGAGAAAGTCTCTGTAATCAGCAGATGGCGATGGGTTCCCCTAGGTTTCACCTAGTCTTGTCCAGCATTATGCTGGATGCCCTCATATAAGTCAAAGAGTTTGACAAATAAATGACCAATCAAATAGATAAGTTAATTCATTTCTCATGCACAGTCTGGTGCTTGCCTTTCAGTCTTTAGGGCATGTGTGGGACAGGTTCACACCCAGTCTTGGACCAGGAATTTGTAGATTTCCTCTGCATTTTGGGGCATGGGTGACATTTGTGTGGTCAGTGCACAGCCTAATGTTTGTGGTAGACCCCATGTCTTTCAAAAATAATGGTGTGTGGATCAATATGTCAGGAGTAGAAGTTTGCCAGTTGCTCACCAAAGGTTAGTGGTTTACTTCAAGCACACTGGCTTCCTCCACCCATGGATCAGATCACTATTGTGCCTTGTAGTGAAAAGTGTTTGAGCAAGGCGGCCTTTATAATCAGCCATCGAATAAATATCTAAACAGTATACTTCATGCAAATTCAGTAATATGGTAATAGTTTTCCTGCACCCCAAAATCAGTGTATGTATAGATAATAAAAAATGACGTGTAATTGATTGTGCTGAATTTTCTTACCATAGGTTTGTCAGGGGTCGGTGTGCAAGCGAATCAGATGGGAGGAGTGCTTCATTTCCTCCTCCACGGACGATGTCAACTATCGAGAAAAGCAGTGCTACCTGGCTTGCTACAGTGAGTCTTAAATATCTTTTGAAAAAAACAAACAAACATGGTTGCCTTGGTGTTTGGATGGTGAGGGTGGTAGGTGGAGGGGAGAGGCTTTGTGTGATGGCAAAGATGAACTTAGAGCTCTCCCATGTGTTGCCAGTTAAAACAATAGGTGAAATAAGTTTGCTCAGAAGATAATTTTGTCTTTGAGTGGGGCTGCCTCGAGATGCGTTCCATGCGACAGTTGACCCTCTGTTTCGGTTATTTGACAGTGGTGCTTGCAATGTTGGCGTTAAATATTTAGAAGATATTTTTCAGGTAGTTTTAAAAGAACTGCATTCAGGTTTCTTTTTTTTTTTTTTTTTTAAGGCAGCAATCTTTTAGCAGACTTGATTTTTGAAAAGGACTAATACTCAGTTTCTTTCTGAATGCCTACAGGGTGTAATCCTGAAGTAATCAAGATACTCAGTGTATTTTGAAAAACTCATTTTTGAAATATGCTGAGAATTCAATATTCACAAATTTCTTATCGGGGCTGAGAAAGAAATAAGCCTGATATTGAGTTTTATTTTTCAAATGTTAGCTGATCATGTTGGGTTATTTCAGCTGGTTTAAAAAGCACCCATTTTCTCAGTTTTCTTGTTTTAGATGTAATCATCGTCGTCACTGAAAACTATAAACTATTAGGCGTTCTCCACAGTATGAGTGAAAATGGTGTAAATGTATTGTGAAACCCAAATCTCTCATTCCTTTAAAGTGCCACGCTGTTCACAATACAAACTGTAGAAATAATAAAGTTATAGGAAAGACATCCTGTAGAACAAACCTGACAATATGGTTAAAAAGGATTTTCTATCAATAACGCTATTTAACCTGTATAACTGCAGATTCCTGAAAAGCAAAATCCTCGACCGCGTCAGTAAAATTTCCCTGATGTGACCTCAAATAAGGCAGATGTGACCTCAAATAAGGCAAATGTGACCTCGAGTGAGGCAAATGTGACCTCGAGTGAGGTGGCTGTGCTGGGGCATGATGAAGAGCCTTTGAAAGGGCAGTGGTCATGCATGACAGGCGTCACACCAGCCTAAGTGGAAAGGATTGAAAAATTTTGTCTCTGTATTCTCTGATTTATTTGTTCTTTCTTTGATCAGTGTTTTACGCCGCACTCAAGAATATTTCACTTATACGACGGTGGCCAGCATTATGGTGGGAGGAAACCGTGCAGAGTACGGTGGAAACCCACGACCATCCGCAGGTTGCTGGCAGACCTTCCCACGACCATCTGCAGGTTGCTGGCAAACCTTCGCACGACCATCTGCAGGTTGCTGGTGGACCTTCCCACGACCATCTGAAGGTGGCGGGCGGACCTTCTCATGACCATCCGCTGGTTGCTGGTGGACCTTCCGACGGCCATCCGCTGGTTGCTGGCACTGTATTCTCTGATGTTACATTTTGTGTCGATTTTAATACAGTGCAGTATTTTGCAATGTAGGAAAGCTATTCAGACAGTCTCAATCATTTAACCTTGCTTTATAAGACCCAGATGTTTTGTCACCAATGTAGCTCTTTAAGACCCAGATGTTTTGTCACCAATGTAGCTCTTTAAGACCCAGATGTTTTGTCACCAATGTAGCTCTTTAAGACCCAGATGTTTTGTCACCAATGTAGCTCTTTAAGACCCAGATATTTTGTCACCAATGTAACTCATTAAGTCACAGATGTTTTGTCAGCAATGTAGCTCTTTAAGACACAGATGTTTTGTCACCAATGTAGCTCTTTATAAGACCCAGATGTTTTGTCACCAATGTAGCTCTTTATAAGACCCAGATGTTTTGTCACCAATGTAGCTCTTTATAAGACCCAGATATTTTGTCACCAATGTAGCTCTTTAAGACCCGGGAGCCTCACTAGGTAAAGCTCTTACTCGCTGTCAGCCACCCCTCAGCCCCTCCCCCATCCGCTCTGCTAAAATTCATTAACTATCTCGAGCCTTGTGGTTAGGAAACAGCGTTGCTCCTCATTGATTTATGTTTGTGGATGTAGCACTACAGTTTCAGTATGTTTATCATTGAATGCAGTGGTCTGGAGGTCTCATGTTCAAATCCAGCTCTTGCAGAAGTGGCTGCAGTCTTAGATCAGAAGTTTTTGTCGGGTACTTGCCAGGCACACTGCTTGGCATCACCCTTGATCTGTCATGTCTGGAAGTGGAAACTTATTCAGTAATACAGCGGCCGTTTGAACACCAGTCAAATAAATGAATCGGATACTTGTAGTTATCGGTAACTTACTTACAGGTATTAAAACTCATATATATGTACCTGCCATTAATTTGTTGGGTTAAAGCCAGAGACAACAAGAAAAAGGTCATCACCGTCATCATCATCATCAGGGGACACTGCCCTGAAAAGTGAAACTAACGTTTACATCTGTTTTTGATAATGAAATGCATTGAGGTAGATGACCAAAAATTTTGTCCATGTCAAAATTACTTGTTTTCCTGATTTTGAGAGGTCCATTGATTCTAGGGTGGCATCTTGTTTTGTTTGGAAGATAGTGTGGTATGTTACGGGAAAAACCCAAGTATAAACACTAAATATAATCTTCCAGGACATTACATTGCACCCCAAAATTTATTTATTTATTTAATTGGTGTTTTATGCCGTACCCAAGAATAATTCACTTATGGCCAGCATTATGGTGGGAGGAAACCGGGCAGAGCCCTTTGGAAACCCATGACCATCCGCAGGTTGCTGGAGGACCTTCCCACGTATGGCTGGAGAGGAAGCCAGCATGAGCTGGACTTGAAATCTCAGCGACTGCATTGGTGGGAGGCTTCCAGGTCATTGCGCTGTGCTAGCGTGCTGACCGACTGAGCCATGGAGGCTTCACCCCTCAAAAATGCAGATTGGCACAGGTGTAACATGCCATGTAAGTTTGAAGGCAGTCAGTGGGAGTCATTGGCTGTCTCAGAAGTAGCCTTACATGAAGTTTGCTGGAGATGACAGCCCTCCATCAGTGCCACATGCATGCATTTCAAATGTGGCAAAGTTTGCAAGTAAACTTGCCAAAAGTTTGTGGTTTACTTCAGGTCCTGTGCTTACCTCCACCATTAAAGCTGGTTGCAGTCACAAAAACATTCAGGGTTTCATTAGACAGGGATCCATGTATATCATGCCACATATATGAGCCTTGTTGTACTTTTAATTCTTCTCTCCGCCACGCTGGCTTCCTCCCCAGTGGTATGTGGGAAGGTCTGCCAGCAACCTGTGGATCGTTGTGGGTTCTCCTGTGCTCTGCTCAGTTTCCCCACACCATAATGCTGGCCACTGTTGTTCACTAAAGTGAAATATTCTTGAGTACGGCATAAAACACCAATCAAATAAATAAATCTTCTCTCCGCAGACAATGCAACCAACCAGTGTGTCAGTTCCAATGATCCTGAAGTCAAGGATTCAGTGGACTACAAGGACTTCCGAGAACTGCTCACCAACATCAGTTCTGAGAACAAAGTGGAAGCTATCAAACTCCCAGCAGGTGAGTTGTCTTTGAAATTGAATATATACTGGATGTACTAGTCAGGAAAGTCAGCTGAATATATTTTTACCAGGTGCTGGAAAGTACAGTCACAGATCCCAATTAAATGTTGTTGTTGTTTTCTTCAGGCTTTTTGTTTAGATGTTAGACAAACCAGTGAAACTAACCAATATGCAGATTATGAGATATGATGTTACAACCATGGAGCAATGTGTGTTTTTGACTTGATGGCACACAAGAGCCAGTCTCCCTATTTTATTTATTTATCTATTTGTTTATTTGATTGGTGTGTTACACGGTACTTTTTTAATAGGGGGTGGTAATATAACTTACGATACAGGATTACAGTTATCTTCTGAAGTGTATTGTTAAATGTGTTGAATGATACATAAAATGCAGAAATAAACGAATTTGGTTTAACAACCCAGACGAAAGATGCTGTTTTTTTTTTGTATGGCATTGATGTTTTGAGGCGGGCTGCAATAGGGAGTTTGTAAACCTCCTTCCTGTGCACTACTTTGCAAGTCACAACTTGAGGTGTATGAGTGCACACAAAACACTTAGGGAGTGCACAAACATTGCAGTGACAACAGAAAACGATGTGCTTTTATGGCGATTTTGACCATTTTGTGTGGCCAGTTAGAGTCTCCCATTGTGAAGTCAGGGTTGATAGAACTGTTGTTATAGAAAGTTGCCGCGATAAATAGCCAAAATTTTAATACGCTGTTGTTGTCATCTTTTGCCATACAATACAATGTACTGCAGATGTCCCGGAGCTTATGCCTTAAGGGTCTGTTATGATATTCTTCTGGTAGCTATTAGTGAACACAACTAGTTCAATGTTAAATGATAGACAAGTAGCCCACCGGTACTTTAGAGTGGAGGCACCTTGTGACACCGGCATCCAGGCGCCAAGACAGACATTCATGTACCAGTTGTCAGCAGAAATAGGCATTCCAGGTCAATAAATCACAAGACTTATTTCTAAGAAACTAGGAAAGAAAATTATAGTGAAGAAAATTGAAATGGGTTCATGGAAAGAAAATCAGTCTGCAGTCTCCAGTGATGATGGAAAGAGAATCAGTCTGCAGTCTCCAGTCATGATGGAAAGAGAATCAGTCTGCAGTCTCCAGTCATGATGGAAAGAGAATCAGTCTGCAGTCTCCAGTGACGATGGAAAGAGAATCAGTCTGCAGTCTCCAGTGACGATGGAAAGAGAATCAGTCTGCAGTCTCCAGTGACGATGGAAAGAGAATCAGTCTGCAGTCTCCAGTGACGATGCAAAGAGAATCAGTCTGCAATCTCCAGTGATGATGGAAAGAGAATCAGTCTGCAGTCTCCAGTGACGATGGAAAGAGAATCAGTCTGCAGTCTCCAGTGACGATGCAAAGAGAATCAGTCTGCAATCTCCAGTGATGATGGAAAGAGAATCAGTCTGCAGTCTCCAGTAACGATGGCAAGACACCAGTAATGACATGTTCAGTGTGGAGGTTGTACCGTAGTATCAACGTTGTGCTTCAAGCTCATTTACATGTGTCTCAGTCTGCTGATGGGAATTTTCCACCAATTGGCTGATCTCAGATTTCTCTAGAATCAGATTTGATCAACAAAAAGTAACATATCTTGAGAGAACAAGTTATTGCTTATGTAAATTGGGGGTAGGGTATGGTACTTTCTTGGCAAAGTTCAGAATTTTTTTTTCTGACCTTGAATTCCCATACCTGGTTGTTGTAATGAAACAACTTGAGAAGAAGGTCCTTTTAAACAATGTTGACACTGTATCTTTATGACTGCCTTCATCTATGACTAAGTTGCACCTTTTGACTGATGAGAAGAGTTTTGTTGACGATATTGTCGTGAAATAATCTAAGTTTAAGGATCAGTAGTGAATTTTACACTTGTAACGATTTCCTCAGTTCTCATTGGCTGTTTACTTTGCATTCAATAATGGCTTCAAGTATTGAGTGATGTTATGCTAAAATTTTGTTTGCAGGTTCATCTGGTTTCCCACTGAGGTCGAGTTCCTGTTGCATGATGCGCAAACTTTGCATATTTAGTGTGAGACATATATTCTCTTCTTTAGCTTGTTTGATTTTTCCTTGCAGGTTCTCCCTGTAATAACTTTGAGGGTTACTGCGATGTGTTCCACAAGTGCCGAGGTGTCGATGCTGAAGGACCCCTGGCGCGCCTGAAAAACCTCATCTTCAACCCACAAACCCTACAGACAGTCAGAGATTGGATTGAGGTCAGTCGCGGGTTTTAATGATTTCATTTCTTGCAGTTTTCTTTCAAAGAGCAGGAAATAAATTACCCCCAAAAATCCTCAACAAATCCTACCACAGGCATGGTGCATGTTTTGGCATATTAAAGGAATGTTATCTGATCTTGACAGGCTTTTCTTTGAAATTCCAATATGCTCCTACCTGATTAATACAAGTTGGTCTTCAAAATCTTCCAAAGTGTGTCTTTAAATTGCATCTTAATTTATACTTTACCTGTCAAATTAATATCATGCACACTTCAGTTAAATGTCTGAATAAAAGTTTAACATGGCTTAGAATTTCGCACCCAAAAATGTGCATATTTACAGACTAATGTTTGATATTAAAGCATTCGGTGCAGAAACTATTTACCCAGAAGAATATCATCCGACCTCCCAAAGAAACCTTGATCTACTCTCTAAGATCAAGAGAAATCTCAGAATATGAGGAAAACGGGTAACTCAGTCATGGTTGAAAATTTGCATTCAAATTTCCCTGGCATATTTTTCTCCAAGAAGAAAAAAATAATTGTAGAAACATTCCATTCTTTATTTTTTGGGGGGGGGGGGATTTTCTTTCTCATTAGAAATGAGGATGTAAAACCGTTATGACTTATGAAGTTCGCGAGTTATAAAATAACTTATCTGGGTCAGGTATTATTTGTGAGTACATGGATGTTTTTGGGGTTTAAGACTAGTAATGGACACCACTGATATTCTTCAAGGGTGTACATCATACAAGTGCTTGGTCATCCCCATGGTCACTTACTCACTCAGTTGTCATGATTGTGTTTTCAGGTGCACTGGTGGGCCGTCCTTCTCATGTGTATAGGCCTGGTCGTCTTCATGGTCACTCACTCAGGTGTCTTGATTGTGTTTTCAGGTGCACTGGTGGGCCGTCCTTCTCATGTGTATAGGCCTGGTTGTCTTCATGGTCACTTACTCACTCAGTTGTCTTGATTGTGTTTTCAGGTGCACTGGTGGGCCGTCCTTCTCATGTGTATAGGCCTGGTCATCTTCATGGTCACTCACTCAGTTGTCTTGATTGTGTTTTCAGGTGCACTGGTGGGCCGTCCTTCTCATGTGTATAGGCCTGGTCGTCTTCATGGTCACTTACTCACTCAGTTGTCTTGATTGTGTTTTCAGGTGCACTGGTGGGCCGTCCTTCTCATGTGTATAGGCCTGGTCGTCTCCATGGTCACTCACTCAGTTGTCTTGATTGTGTTTTCAGGTGCACTGGTGGGCCGTCCTTCTCATGTGTATAGGCCTGGTCGTCTTCATGGCTTTGTTCATCAAATTCTGTGCTGTTCATACACCCAGTTCTAACCCCAACAAACCTCCGGCCCGGAAACTCACCCAGACTCTCAACACCCTACGAAGACATCGGCGCCCGCAGCAACCCTATCAGCCGACCAGATCAGCGGTAAGTACATGTATGGCGTGAAATGTCAGGTGACACCGCATCTGTTTGTCCAACAATATTGCTGTTTACTACCTGCGAATCTTAAGGAGAAAGTCATGGCCAAGTACATGTGGTTTGTTTGCATGACTTTGACTTAAGGCCCCCGTGAGACCCCAAATGACCTAAAATTTCATCCATGACTAAGTTGCTCAGTCCATGAGTTATTGATGTCGTTGGAATTTTGATGCCCTTGGGGTTTGGATATCCTCAGGGTGGGATGTCCTTTGGGTTTTGAAGTCCTTGGCGTTTGGATGTCCTTGAGGTTTTGATTTCCTTGGCTTTTGATTTCCTCAGGATTTTGATGTCAACAGTCCGTTGACAGTGCTGTCTGGTGTAATCTTAGAGTGAAGGTCACTACAGACATCTGGCCTTCCAATAATAGTATGGAAGTTACACAATCGTTACACATGGAAAAACTTTGCCAATATAACTTGCCCAATGTGAGTGGTGTACTCCTGACTCTTTGCTGTCGTCCTGTGTAAGTGATAATGTCTTGAGCCTGGCTATAGACAGCAGTGAAATTGAGAGTCAAGCTAAATGTGCCCCTTCAAAAATGCAAAACTATTTCATTTGAAAGATAAGTGTATTGCTTTTGTCTGTTTTTCACCTTTTGGTCCTCCTCCACTGTATGTTGTGCAGTCCTACCCATAAGTTTTGGATTAAACTGGGTTAATTTCACACTGTGGATGGTTGTGAGTTTCCCACAGGCAGTGCCGGGTTTCACCCTCCCCCTGCCATCATAATGCTGGCCACCATATAAGTCAAACATTCTTGACTATAACGTGAAACACCAATGAAATATGTGAATAAATTAATCTAACCTTGAGATAAATGTGTTGGTTTTTTTTTTGCCTTCAGGGTCCTCCGCCCCCGTATGAATACCCAGGGCACCCGGCAGGTGGGCCTCCACATGGGCGAGGACAGCGACAGGCACAGGGCGCTAAGCAAGCACGCGCCAAAGGTCAAAGAGGGCATGATATGGAAATGGCCGCCAAAATTTGACGACACCTTCATTGCCAGACCAAACTAAACCAAAACCATATTTTTATTTGTTTGGTTTTCATGAATTGTCTCAATTGCAAAAAGCCATAATGATTCATTAATTTGTTTGTCTCGAACGATGTTTCGTCTGCTTATCAACCAAAGCTTCCATTTTCTCTGTCCACTTCCTCCCCTTTTGACCCCCCCCCCCATCTTGACATGATGTATATTTTCATTGATCTCTAAGTTGTCCATTGATTTCAATAATAACACAATTGATGAATATAAATAATCAGGGGCCGCTTGCACAAAGGGATCGTAAGCCTAAGTTGATGGTAAATCACTACAATCTTAATTGTAGCCCTAACTTACAATCGTCAGCGTCTTGCACAAAGGGATTGTAAGCTATGATCGTCGTAACTTACAATCAAAAATTACAATCTGTATGACCCAGTTGTAAATGTTTACAGTCGCCCTAAAATTCACTTTTAGTACAAATGCCTTCCCATGGTGGACTCTAGTCAGTAATCCTGGGGTTTTTAGATATATTCCAAGTAGTTCTGGGAAGCAAGGTAAGGCGTCTAATGCTTAATACAGTGGGGGTGAAGCCCAGATAGGGATATAGGAGTCATGTCTCAAAATATTGTTCAATCACGACTGATTGTCTTTAAACTTAAATTTTATGTAGGTTATTGGAACCAATTCCTGGATGCCGCGAATGACAAAAATTGTTCTTCCCTTTGTCCTGCCAGTATTGTTTCTTCCTGATTTGGCTTTGTCGTGTATTTAATTTGTGGGGATTGGGGGTGGGGGCTATATTATGGTTAGGTGAACCTGATATTGGGATGGTCATTGGCCTCCAATTTTGTCCATGATAAAATCCCATATTTGCCTGATTCTGAGAGTTCCAGTCATGCGAAAAAGGGCATTTCAGGTTTGTTTGGAAGGTAAGGAGATAACCTGCTAGGAATATTAAAATTGCAGGCCCAACAGTACTCTTTGTATGACCTTTATTTGTATCTATAAACAGCTTTTTTTTTGGGGGGGGGGGGTTGTTAGGTCCTTTACAACGTATATCCATGTCTCGTATCTGTCTGCAGCTGAGAGCTAGAAGTCCCAGCTATGGACGGGTGTGTTATACTATTGTAGTCCCAATCCATGGGGCATGTTTCACAGTGGCACCTCAGACTGGCTTACCTCCCCTTACTTTATTGTGTTTCTCCAAGTGTTCAGTAGGCCTCGGTTTTAATTATGATATACTGTTGTAAAAAGGCTCATATGTAAATAGTATTCTAAAGATTTTATACAACTGATAAAGCGGATATCTTTATGTGTGTACAGTACTTGTACTTTTAAATTTTTTTCTCACTAGTTTGTTTTTATCGGAACAGCTGTCTTTATTGTTTCATGACCAAAGTAAGATATGCATGCTGACATTAATTTATACACTATCCAGCATATGTATAGCTTAACATGTGTATGGTGAAATACGAAATGAATAAGTAAGAGATGCGTAACCTATTAAAAAGACTAAATATATATGCTTGTACCTCTAGCAAAGAATACTTGCCGAAGTAATGCGTCCTATATTAGGGTTTGAATTCTACAACAGTATTGGTTAATTTGCTTAGCCCCTTCCAGCATTTGTACCCATTTATAGTATTATCACGTGGCAATAATTTAATACCGCTGTATGGAGGCTTTGACTTTACCAGCAGAAAGTGAAAACCAAAAACTTGAAAATGATTTTTAAGGTTTAAAATTCATTACTGGTTTCGGTACTGAAAGCTTTAAAGGTGAATGTGAAGGGTGAGTTGCAAGGCTTTAAATTGAAAATTAAATCTTGAAAATGAAATGACACACTTGTCATGCTTGTAAATAGAATAGAAAGCTGAAAATGCTGCCTTTGGTAACCAGGTCTTCCCGAGGTGAATTAGAAGAGTCCTGTAGTGTTTGGGAGGGGAAAATGTCCCTTCTCCGAGTTTGTCTTCACGATGCTATACATAGCTAGAAAATCCTAAGCTCGAGTACATGTCACACGAATGGTTTGTTTGGAGCCTACAAGGTCTGTTTTTAGTAAAACGGGTGGCGAACGCGTGGAACCATTGAAGTAATTTTTGAGAGGATGTCTATAAGCAAGTAAATATAGAAACTATTACCGTGTTCAATCATAGGTTTGTAAACTAGGCTAGCAACATGTTTGTGTATGTTGTGAATAATAACATTTCTTTATAAACATGAACGATGTACGCATTAGAATACGCATGCTGGTTTGTTATAGTGTTCGTTTGATGTACTTTGCGGTGTTGCCAGTGTACAATTCATGTACATCATTGAGACTTCAGAAAGGCCTCTGTCCTATATGTATGCATCAACGTTTTGTGCGTACCTTAACCACTCAAGACAGTGCGCATGCGTGGTGGTTTGTTATTGTACGTTTTGTGTACTTCGGTGAGTTGGTTAGTGTGCATTTCGTTTGCATGTTTACACATTGGATGAGTGCGTCTGTCCTAGTTACACGAGTCCATACATTTGACCCATTTTGAAAACCATGGACAATCCTACACATTGGATGAGTGCGTCTGTCCTAGTTACACGAGTCCATACATTTGACCCATTTTGAAAACCATGGACAATCCTACACATTGGATGAGTGCGTCTGTCCTAGTTACACGAGTCCATACATTTGACCCATTTTGAAAACCATGGACAATCCAAGTGTTTTTGTTAACGTAAAACATAAGTGTTATGGGTTTATGAGTGTTGAAAAAAAAGGTACACAACCATATGTATTCGCTACAACTTTACATTTTATCAGTGTCCGGTAATGTATCGTTTTTTATTTTAATTTGTCTCCAGTGAATGTTCTGATGAATTGAAATCTCCAGGCTCGTTACATTTTCCAGTGTATATTGCAACATGTCCACGGAAAGTTTTTAATGTGTGTTTTTATAGGCTTTTTTGATAATGTGCATGTCTCAAGAAATTATTCATATACTGTGGGTAATTTATGTTGATTCACATCATTCGTGTTACTTTAGTTTCTGACGGTTTTGCGGCTATGTGGTGTTCCATGTGATGAGTAAGATGTCTCTTATAGCTCTGTTGACAGCACAGTTGTCCGAAAATTGCTCAGAACGGCTTACCGTACTGGTGTGATGACCTCTGAACCCTTTTATCAATACTGTCACTCCACGTGAAAAAGCTGTTTTATAGTGATTTGACCCGAGAGACTTAAACTGTGTCCAGAATGAGACCAACACGGTGTGGAGATTCTGTTATGTTGGACCAGAACAATCACCAGGAACCGATTCTACAAATCTCCTCGACGCGACAGAGTTTTAAAATTTTTTTTTAAAGGTCAAAAAACGAATTGTGAGATCTGTCCCCTCTGTATGCCAAATTTACCTTTAAATAATCGAAGTGTTCCATATTCCTTGTTGGAGATGATGTTATTTCTTCAACATGATGATTGTATCTTGGATGTGTTTGTTGTGTACGCAAGTCTCTGGTTCGGATTTAGTTCAACTTTATGTTAATGTGTTGATATGTGATGTTTTGTCGTTTCTTTTGTTTTTGGTGATACACGGTGTTCAGTTGCACTTTACCATCTAGTAATACAGAGAATATAAATTGGTAATTTTATCTTATCCAAGGTACTATGTAACTACAACAAATCATTCATTTGTGAAACTGAGAAATTTTGTTTTCAAAAATGTTTACATAACAGAACAGAACAGCACTTTATATAATTCGAATAACGCAGTTATTGTTATGCGTTAGATGTTATGCTCGAATTAATGCTTGAAAAAAGAAATGCGCATAGACTACACAGTTTTGTCCGTAATTACATTAAGTGGTAAAAGGTTCTCCAATAGAACAAACACCCTGCCTTCCTACACCCGTAAGTCCGAATTTTCGAATCGTACCGGATTCTGTAGGCCTTATCAAACAGTCCTTGTCTAATTGGGCCCTTTTCTGTCAGTGGACATCATGGACGTACTAGCATGAACGTCGATCGGTGTTGTACATTTCTCTGTCAATCCTCTTCACTGTATGCATATATGTGTATTACATTTCTGAGCTTAATGTAAATTAAGTTAATTCCATTTCGGAAATCATTAGATGCAGGGTGTCCCCCCCCCCCCCCCAAATGTACTCGCCCGTTGACTGCACATTACTCATGTATTTTGTTTCGATGTAGGTGTTTATTGACAAAGATACAAGTCTAATCACAGTCAGTCAGCCGTACGTCTGCCATTACTTAGGGTTAGTTGCACCTGAAACAAGAACAAAAATATGTGAGTAACGGGCAGTCAAAGGACATTCTTTTTGGGACACCCTGTATATATTGTAATATAAGCTGAACCTTTGTATGGACAGTAGTGTACGAGGATTGTAATTTATATTTGAGATTTTACTATACGTGTCTGTCCCCACCCATATTGTCTTACAGATTCCCAAAGCTATTTTCATATTTCTTCGTACTATGTACAAATGTATGTATGAATGTATATGTATAAATGAAATAAAATCGAGGAAATTGCTCTATATATATTTCTGTGTCTTCGGGATTTGTTCTTTTATGTAAATCGGGTTTTGGCCGAGTTGTTACAACGCTTCTCTTTCAATCGCTAGAGCGCAAAAGGTACGTGCATTTGTGGATTATGCCCTACTTTAGTTGGCTCGTGGCGCCTCGAGGGCAGTAGATATGTAAGACGCTACTGTTGCCTTTTGAGCAGTCCAAATTTCATGAAGACCACTTGTCTTACGCAAATACAATGTGCACATCGGTATGTCATAGGTAGGAAAGTTGGTGACTATTTTGCCAAAAGGCTGGTGGTTTAGTACGGACAGTCCGTTATCCTTCTCCCATAAAACGGACTCCCATCGGATTTGGAAACAGTGGCCAGTGTTGTACATAATTGTGAAAGAAATAAATATATACGTATTTGTAGGACAGATTTATGTCGTTGTAGCGAACGTTTCACTTACTCGACTGTGGTAATGTCTATTTAAAGAAAACTTTAAGAGCATGTTCGGCTTGCATGATTTTCATAGTTGAACCGGTTGAAACTGTCAGGCCTGAGGCGTGCACTAACGCCTTTGTGTGGCAGCCTTACGCTGGCTGGGCATCGATAGGTCAAAAACCCGTAATTAAAGGTGAACTGTCCGGGATCTATTTTTCACTTTACTTAATTGAATAATATACCCGTGATATAAAATAGCGATGGAATCAAAAATATGCATTTGGTGGGTATTTTTACTTGTAGAAAGAAAGTATTTAATGACAAAAACTCCGAGAGGAAAGTCGCACATGGTTTGCCCTTGAATGGCGCAAGTGTGCCAAATGTGAGTCTGTGTATTTGATCCAAGCAAGTCTTCAAAATGGCTAGAGCATAATCTAGAATGCTGATTCGAAATGGTCACGTCGCATGGCTATGGTCCATTTTTGTTGCATGGAGGGATCCGATTGGAAGGCATGAAAACTAATCCAAACGTAATTTGGTGTGTAGCACAGTGGATTGCTGCACAAAACATAATGCTATCACTATGACGTCATACACCAGGGGGAGATCAATGGCAGGTAAGTGTGTAAAGAATACCAAGCTTAAAAAACGCAGCCTATCTGTCGTGAACAAATATATTTTTAAGAACTCTAGTGAGTGTTATTTAAATCACTTCGATTCCATGTTTCAAATGCCTCTAGGATGTAATGTGCCAGTTTTGCGCCCAAAAAATGATCAGCGTGGACAGTTCACCTTAGGCGCTTGAAAATTTTGTTAAAAAATTATGGAAACGGGATACAGTATACCTTTCAATATTTGACAACCGGCTTGAGATTGTGAAGGAAAAGGTGGTTTATGCAATCCACCATTCTAACACCAATGCTCTTACAGCGGCCAAACGATTCCTGAAGGACCCTGCCGTAGAAATGGTACTTGCTGACCTTCAGAGAAAATACCTTATAGTTCCGGTGGACAAAGATCTTAATAATATTCTCTTTATCTGCAAGAATTATTACCATCAAGTTCTTGTAGAGGAGTTGAACACAGATACGCCTACTGCCTCTGTATGGACGTATTCTATTACAGCATATACTCTGAAGGAACTATTTAAAACCATAAAGACTTTCTTAAAGGGAAAAGATCTCGTAAAATGAACCTATGTTGAGGCAAAAGAACAAAACTGTATCAGAAAATACCTTCACTGATTTTTTTCAGACTTTTTTCCCACCAAAAACACCAAAATAAAGGCCTTCAGCTGAGTTGATTGTAAGGTGGGTCTTATGGACCATATTGATTATGTGGTTCACTGGTGACGTCACACTACCTCGTGTACACCTATATTTTCAGTTCTGAATTAAGAGTACTCCTGTAATGTTTGTCTGTATGAAAACGCTGATATGGCATTAAATTTCTGCTTCAGGACCCTAGAAAAATTCGGCGTGACGTCACTGGTGAACCACATCATCAATATGGTCCATAAAACCCACCATGCAACCCAAATATTTGGCTGCGTTTATTTTGGTGAAAAAAAAAATCTAAAAAAAAGGCAGTAAAGGTATTTTCAGACGCAGTTTTTAATGGTCTTTTCAATCACCCTAAGTTCATTTTCACGAGGTCTTTCCTTCTAAGTCAAGGCGAATATCTGTACATTCCCGTCATACAGATGTATCACAACTTTACTGGATTCTCAATACAACCCCCCCCCCCCATAAAAAGCTCACCTTATTGCGGTGTCAAGAAGCTGTAGAACAAAACTTGTGTCTACCCTTGTAACGAAGGCATTGCCAGAAGCACAGTCATTTTGGAACAAGTATTGTTGTGCAATCACCAAAAATGCAGCCGCCAATTGTATGTGGATTCTTAAGAACTCAAAGCGTCTCACTGAACAACTAGGCGATCACACCCAAAACCGTATTACGACATTTCTATCTCGGATTTCTCCACTCTCTATACTACTATCCCTCACACAGATTTAACTGATAGAATTTCATCAGTAATTGTTCCGGTGTTGAAAAAAAAGGTCACCTCTACATTAAGGTCAGTGGCAACAATGCCTTCTTCAGTTCCACAGCATACAACAGTTACCATTCAGGTGATTTCTCGCTATTTGTTGAGTTACCTGAATTTCTCATTATTAATATCTTCGTGAAATTTGGGGAAACCGTTTATCAACAGTGTATAGGTATTCCGATGGGTACAAATTGTGCTCCACTTTTGGCAGACCTGTACCCCTTCTCGTATGAATACGACTATATACAGAGGTTATTAAACAGTAATCTTCATCAGACTCGATCTTTCTCATTAACCAAGCGGTATATTGATGATTTGCTAGCTGTAAACAACCCGTATATGATAAAGGCTGTGAAAGATATATATCCACCTTCGCTGGATTTAAAGGTCACAGCAGATTCTCCAAATGGTACATCGTACATGGAGTTGTACTTATACAAAGACGACAACGCCGAGTTTACAAGAGGGATAGTTTTGATTTTGATATTGTGAATTATCCCTACTTGGATAGCAATATACCGAATGGTCCTGCATATGGCGTATACATATCTCGGCGTGTAGCATTTGTTAGATCCTGTGCGCTGTTGATTTCATTCAACGTCACAAGTTATTAGTGCAAAAAGTAGTGTGTCGAGGATATTCCATCAAACGCCTTCACTCTAAGTTTCCTGAATTTTACAATGAGTACGCCTCTCCTGTTAGTGAATACGGACGGAGTGCCCAGAATCTCTGGGACTCTGTCTCATAATTTTATCTAATTCCGCTTAACCCCGCGGCTAGGGGCCGTATGTTCATCGTGTTGAGTATGATCGCCACGCTGAAGACATGAACAGTTGCAATCATAGAGCAACTGAGATACATATTTGATTATCGAAACCATACATGCTAAAATGGTACACGGCTTGGGTACTGATTTTATTCATAAGTGTTCACTGCTGCTCTTTGTTTAAACCCTAATTCTTTCATATTTGATATACATGTACTTTCTTAGTTCTTTGGTGGTTTGTTTCATTTGGTGTTTTTAAAAAACTGGCCTTGTGATTATTGACCAGAACGCCGATTTTGGTTGACGGCAGGTATGCGAATGTCGGTTTCAATAGGACATGATCCAATTATTATATGTCCTCAAGATGCCATAATCCCGAGAAGATAGTTGCCAAATATGACATAATTCCACAAGGAAATTTCCTCACAAGAACAGAATCTCTTAAGAATAGATGCTCAATAAATATGATCGCGTAAGGATAGGTGCTCAAAAGGACATGGTCCAGTGGGGCTAGGTTTTCAATAGGACATGATCCCGCAAGGGTGGGTGCTCTATGGGACATGATCCCAAAAGGATGGTTGTTCAATAGGACACGATCCGATACAGTTGTGTGCTCAACAGGACATGGTCTGATAAGGATAAGTGGTCAAAAGCATAGGATATCCAGTTAGGATAGGTGCTCAGTAGGCCATG
The DNA here is from genome assembly GCA_016165875.1 of Acanthopleura granulata. Lineage (NCBI taxonomy): Eukaryota > Metazoa > Mollusca > Polyplacophora > Chitonida > Chitonidae > Acanthopleura > Acanthopleura granulata. Next base: position 19,283,823 of record JABBOT010000006.1, read on the forward strand.
ATCCCATACGGATAAATGCTCAATGGCACTTGAATGGCACGTGAGGGCCGGTACTCAATAGGATATGATCCTGCAAGGATAGGTGCTCGATAAGACATTATCCGGCAAGGACAGGTGACAGGTTCATTATGCCACAAAGATATTTGCTCAACGGAACATGATCTGCTAAGGATAGGCGCTCAGTACGACATTATCCTGTCAGGATAGATACTCACCAACTCATGATCCGGCGAGGGTAGGTGTTCAAAACGACAAGATCTAGTAAGGATAGACGCTCAAAAGAACATTATCCAGTGCGGATAGGCGCGCAATAGGACATGACCTTGTAAGGAACCTCTATCTGCATGGGGTATTTGGAACCTCTATCTACATGGGGTATTTGGAACCTTGTAACCTTGTATATATATATCATCGACCCCTGGGAAGTTAGCGCTGAATCTTTCCCCACATGTGACTTATGCACACCATATCTGTGTAGGCCAGTGTTGTACATGTGCAAGAAATGGCAAAGTCGGCAAATGGTCGCACGAGCATACGGGGCCGACTGCTTTACAGTCACAGAGGCCCCACAAGCCATGAGAAAAAACCGGGAAAGTGCCAGTTCCAGGTCCGATGTCGGCATGATACCATAAGAATAATTTGGCATAGTTCTAATGTCAATCACATACTTATGTGATCTTAAAGGGGAGGGGTTTGCAGAAATGAAGATATGGTAAGTACAAAGGCATTAAAAGCTGTATTCAAAAACAACCTTAGTGATTTTTTAAATATTTTTTCCACCTTATTAAATGTTGTGAAATGTTTTGATTGTATGGTGGGGTTATGGACCACAGTGACAATGGGTCACCTGTGACGTCACAAAACTTTTTGTACACATTTATACTCCTCTTTGAACAGTTTTTGTGAAGAGTGCTCCTCCACTGTTTGCCTATGTATGAAAAAGTTAACATGACATTAAATTTCTGCTTTAGGGTCAGTGAAAAGTGGGTGTGGCGTCAATGGTGAACCAAATCATCAGTATGGTCCAAAACCCACCATACAATCAAATCATTTTACTGCATTTTATTTGGTATACAAAATCTAAAAAAAAGATGAGTGACGATATTTTTAGATACAGTTTTTAATTCTCTCTCCATTCACCATATCTTCATTTTTGGGTGGATTTTTCCTTTAAGATTATTTCTAGCTGATTGAATGCAGTCAAATCTTTTGACTGTATGATCGTTTTAAGGGCAACATTGATAATGTTGGGCCAAGAGCGACGTCACAAATGTTTTGTATACCTGTATGTTCAGCTCTGCATAAAGCACTTGTGAACTATACTCCTGTAATATGTGCCTGTGTCTGGAAAACCTAATATAACATTAAAGGTCTGCTCTAGGGCCTGAGAAAAGTCGGTGTGATATCACTGAACCAACAATATAAATATGTTCTATTCAATCCACCGTACAATGAAAAGGTTTACCTGCGAGTATTAAATTTGGTAACAAAACATCTTAACTAATCAGTGAAGATATCTTCAGATAGAGTCTTTAAGTAGCGGTATTTTCACTCACTATGACATCAATTCTTATGGGGATCCTTATAAGCTTAGCCAAGTAATCGCATGGCTTTTCCACTGCGCTACAACGCCATGGGAAGGCCATTGCCGTCCGGCTTTCACCCGACCAGTTCGGCCATGCTTCTGTGTTGCAGTTTTCTCATTAGATTGGGCGTTTTGCATCCGCTACAATTTCCGACCCATAGCGCCCACTGTTAAGGCATAATAAACTCGAGCTAACTGCACCTAAAGGGCGGCACACCACAATTAATGCCTCCAGGTCGGGAGGTACGAAGCTAGTGCCTTTCTATTTTTAGAGATATTTTCTTTTGCTCCCCTGGACTGCCTTTTTTCATTTTTTCTGCTTGATGGGTGATACCATTTCGCAGGACTGGCTTCAAATTTTCATTTCAGGTATGAATTTGTTTGTTTTTCGGGAAATGGAGAGCGGATGCACACAAGGCAAAAGTAGAGATAAATCAGAGCTCACTGATCTGTCACTGGGTGGGTTTGCCCCCTGTCAGCTGTTTGTCTAATTTGCAAAAAATTTCATCGGTCATTCCCTATCAGGAATTTGAGTGGAGTTTTCTCAGGGGACAAGGACTATGAGGCCCGGAGAGGTTAGGGCTTCCAGATTTAGGGACAGTGCTGTGAGTCAAACCTTAACATGTAAGTTAATGGGAAAATAATGGTGGTGTGCCACCAGACCTCGGTAGCGCACGAAGGCGCCATGTTATGTTGACGCAAAGCATTATGGGAACCACACTCGCCCCTTCACCATCTCGACCTCCGTAAAATGTATCCTAGAAATTACATTCTGTTACAGCAAGTTGTTCGTTCTTTGGAGCAATATCTAGACGATGGCGATATCTGATCCTCTTTAATAAAGACCTGAAGTATTTAACATTTGTTTGCAACAACGGCTTCGAAGGTGGATGTTAAATAGCTGAGCATAAGTTCCTAGGATAAAATTTAACGAGCCCTATGTCGGGGTGCTCAGCTTCATCAAATACGGCGAACTCTGGTGTGTATCGAGAGAGATAGAATTGGCTCTAGTTTTATAGTAACGACAGTGGGCGTTAGGGCTCGGAAATTGTAGCGGATGCAAAGCGTCCAACCTGAGAAAAATGCAACGCAGAAGCAGAGCCAAACTGGTCGCGTGAAAGCTGAATGGTAGGTGGCCAAGTATGAGTCAATGGGACCTTCCCATGGAGTTGTAGCGTAGTGGAAACGCCATGTGAACACTTGGCTGTGTAAGCTACGCTGCATTTGCACACAAATCCTCTATAACTGTGTGTCTTCAGATTACCATCGCACATAATCCCACTCGACAGTGCTAACAGATCTGTCCTGAAGATATCTATTACTCCCCACAGGCCGGATCTTGATATCAACAAATTGCAATTGTCCATATTTTCTTTAACCACATCACCGGCTATGCCTGAGTAATTTCTCCCGGCCAGCATCTTCTTGGAAAGCATGGTCTTGTTTGTCTGATTTTCTCTGCATTTTGTGTGACCCATTTTCTAAACAAGAGAAGGAAGAGATAGGCCTATTCCTTTCTTGCATTATAGCCGACATTTTAGAAGTTGTTTTTTTCCTTTGTTTCCTCTGCTCGTGGAAGGAAACTGGATAACATATATGAACCAGTGTATTGCGTGCTGGGAGGAGACTGGACTGCCGTGACGTGCTGTTCGTATCGATAAAAAAGTGAAACGATCTTGATTAAACAAGCAACTGTTAAACGATTAACAGCACCACGAACAACTCACTCTAATGAATTTAGTGCTTGATTTCTAGAGCCTCGAATCTTTCTCCGTGGGCGGAAGTGAAAAAAAAAAAAAAACAGATGCAAACATGCGCAAAAGCAAGACTGGATGATGTGTTCGGTGACGAAAATTGAAATATACGCAAGATTTTCTCAGGCATTGAAAACGTGTGTGATATCTATAGAAACGCAGATAAAATCTACATGAAAAACAGATTTTGACTTGCTGTGGGAACCAACAGGGAATTTCCAGAATGAGGCTGTAAAGTTGGGGAATCCCTATCGGAAATCCGTGTTGTGTATATTATTCACTGCGGGATTCCGACTAAAATTATAAATTTTACACATTTTCTACTGTTGGAATTAAACTCAAAACCATTTCGTCGAAAAAGAGGACTTAGACTTCTTGAACTAACGCCAAATAATAAACACCTTAGGGTGGGATTGTCGCCAGATTTACCCAACGTCACAAGGGAAAACGTGACCTAGTTACGGAGAGGAAACTGAGATGTCAGTTTTTTTCTCGACATGTTACGTTCCAGGAGGAAACTGGGCTACCGGCACGACAGTACAGTCGTGGGTGTTGGGAGAAAACTGTGCTACCGGTGCGACAATGCTGTCTTACGTTCTAGGAGAAAATTGGGTTACCGGAACGACTGTGCATTAGTGCGTATCATGTTCCAGGAAGAAACTTTATTACCGGTATGGTGCGACTGTACCGTCTATTGTTCTAGCATGAAACAAGACTACCAGTAGAACAGTGCCGTCTCACGTTCTGAGGAGAAACTTGGTAAACGGTACGATAAAAGGGTCTGTTGTTCTAGTATAATGCTGGACTACTTGTAGAACAGTACTGCATCACGTTCTAGGAAGAAACTTGGCTACCGGCAGGACAATACTGTCTACTGTTCTGATGTAAAACGGAACTACCCGTAGAACAGTACTGTCTCACGTTTAGGAAAGACCTTGGCTTCCGGTACGACAGTGTTGCTTCCATTTCGTGTAATATAGCTACCCCAGGGGACAAAGCGAAATTGGGTTTTCGCCTAAAATTGTAATCAACATTGAAGTCATGAAACATACACATCAAGTCCATAGAACTGATCGCCGATATATACATAGTGTTGCAATGCTATTTCAGCGAAGTCTGAGCTTTTAGCTTTGAACAGTGTGATCTTGTATACTTTTGTGAATGAGGGCCCTGTCTCATCTACCGACGATCCAAATGGAAAACACCAGAGTTGATCATGTACACAGTTTAAAGAAACTACACCAGAGAATTATCGCCAAGTTCTGGTTCAATCATTTCAGGTTGAACGTTTTTGAATGCTGATTTCCTCTCCGTATGAGGGAGGTTCCGCAAGAAACCTGCGGATGGTCTCTGTGGGGTTTCCTTCCATCATAATGCCGACCGCCGTCGTATAAGTGACATATTCTTGAATGCGGCGTGAAACAATAATGAAATAAGTAAATAAATAAAATAAACAAATCTTAATTCCTTCACCAGGCCTACGTCTAGATATCGGCTCTGAGTTACACATGATCTATTCTGTTTCTGTCGCACTTCTTTTATAGGTCAACCTATAAGCTACGGTCACTCGATCGGGTGCAATCGATTTGATTTAGAATCATGTAACGATTGAGTGTCGTTGTCAGACTGCCATTTTAGGTTACTGCGTTTAAATTTATACATTCGTTTTTCTTCACCGATAACCACTTCGGTGGTCTAGTGGTTAGAGCGTCCGCCTCGAGGCCTGGGTGGAGTCATACCACAGACTTTAAAAATAGTACTTGTTGCTGCCTCGCGTGGCGCCAAGCATTGAGAGGTTAGAAGACGGAAACAGGAGTGGTCGGCCAGGTGTCAGTATAATGTGACTGCGTGGGGTGTCAAGTATGGTGTCATGTCTGGTGTGTTTGGCATGATGTTCCAGTTGCGGTAGCACTTTGGGGCATGGACTGCCACAAGAAGACACATTATAAGTACACACAAGAAGGACTCCTCGTCGTCATATGACTGAAATACTGTTAAGTACGACGTTACACCCCAAGCACTCACTCACTCACTCACTCACTCACTCCTTCACCAATATACCGTTTCAGGAGCAATTCTAGGGGTACTTTGAAGACAGGATTTCTTATTGGTGACTTTTTAAAATGCTGCCCTTTTTTGTGGCGTGTATTAAAACGCCAGTGGCGTGCTAGAGCAATCTTAGTCTCGTCTGTAGGAATTCCAATGAGAAAGCGTTTGGAAATACCGATGTGGACCTTCCAGCCAGCCGCCTACACTGGTCTCCATATCGCAAAACACACGGAAGCCTTTTCCGACTCCAAATTGAAAGATTCCTACCGTAAACTCCGCTCCTGGTGTGGTCACGGTTTTGGACATCATTGCAGTCTGATGGAAAAAGGCAGATAGCAAATCTGTGGGGCTCTGTAAATGGCGGATATTAACGCTGTGCTATTATTATGTCAGCGCAAACCTGGTTCATCAAATGATTGGCTACAGGCGGAGATAGATTAGAGGATATGTCATATACATCTATACTATATATTTTAGCGAAAACATTAAATAATTTGTCCGTCTAAGTGGTTGCGCAAAAGCAGCCATATTCATGGCTATGGTCAATGAGTATGATGTGCCCAGAAAACCACTGCGCTGTTCAAACTCCTCACAGTGCTTTTTTTGTGAATATGTAGAAAAAAAAAACCCGGGCGGGCCGGATGTTTGAGGGCGAGATCACAGGCCGAGTTCTCAAACAGTCGGCCCAGCCGTTTTTCTTGCATATATCTATGTCATTTTCAAAAAAATATCAAACTTTTTTTATTTCCTTACAAACACATTAGAAATTTAAGAGACAACGTTAATATATAGATATTTTTTTACCTGGTAATTTGGTAAAATAATGGAGTATAACTGGCTCAACCTTGTCATGTCCTGCGTTTTCCTAAATTGTCATACCAGTGTACGAACAAGAGAGACCACAGTCGTTTCACACAAAAAAACCCGTCAAATTTTATGAAGTCCTACATGAAAGCATGAAACTTTATCCTTTTCTCTCAACCTGGTACACTGGGCTCGTCTGAAGAGGATTTATTGATTTTTTTTGTGTATGAAATTTGGCATTACACTTGATATGTTGTGACACAGGTTATGTTTCACAACTATCTCTTCAACCTTTATTTGGGCAAGTCTACGTGTCACAAGGAACGTTGTCTATTAAAGCCTGAAAGAGAAACATGCATGCTTCCTTCGTTTTGGGCTAGATGCTGGTCTATGCTTCCTGGGTTAAACATTTTATCGATGTGATAGAATAGTATTTAAAGAGAGACAAAAAGTGAAAAACTTACAAATTTACTATTAATCAAAATCAAGTTAGTTTAATTTCCAATGTCTAGTCTTGAATATAAATTTTTGTGCCTGTCATTAGTTAGAAATCACTAAAAATCCACTGTGATATTAAAATTTCCTCAGTTTTAGAGAAATGGCCATGGTGCCTGATATACATCACCGACTTTTCAAGGACCCTATGTAAAAAGCGTTTTGATTGGCTAATGATGACACGGACTCAAACAATGGCTGCGTTGAAATGGGAAGCGTGTTTTCTATATAACCCGTAAGTTTAAACATGATCTTCTAGCAACAGACATCACAGATAAACTTGAATTTTATATCATTAATTAAATAAAAGTCTTGGGCTTTCTTTTAATATCGTGTATTATTGATTTGTTTCCTTTAGTGAAGCAATTTGAGTTGCTCATCAGAAAAGGCTGGTGGTGCTTCACGTCCCTTTGATGTTTAAGCTGTGAAAGGTAATGCCTTAAACATATACCTGACTGTTGTTCAGTCAAAAAAGGGAATTATTCCTAACAAAATGGGCTTTTATTTGTTAGATATTGGTAGTTAGAGACGCCCCATTAAATAGAGAGAGAAAAAAAAAACAACGAGGAGGAGTATGGCCGTAGCCATTTTGATTTTCCTACTTATTTACCAGGGTAGAACGTCATTCATACACCTTAAAAATATCAATATTTTCCCAGCATTTTGGCCAACATGCCAGGTCGCTGTGTAGTCGGGGGGTGCAGCAATATTAGTGATGTGACATGATAGAAGTCTGTGTATTTGGCCTCAAAACACGTTTGTGCTAAACACTGGAGTTCAGACAGACTACAAATAGGCACACTTTGACCGTGAGACCTGTTTTCGAGAAAGTATTGATAAGCAAATTACGACCATCGATGAAGTACCCTGATGTTGACAAAGAAACAAAGCCCTCAGGGATCGTAGCTCACTCACCAGTCTCACTGTAGGCCATGTATAGGCATAGACATAACAGTCGGGACTGCTTGCTTTAATCGGGGATCCATGCGGCATAGCTTTCTAAATACATTCCACGATTTGCAGGATCATTTACAACACAGCGTAATTTATTTGCCATTAAGGTCAGCTTTTAAGAGTACATGTGCCACGCACCAAAACATTTGCGAACCCAAAAAAAAAGAAGAAAACAGAAGAAAAAAAAGCGACGTTTTATTTGACATTCATGGAGCTACTAATGTTCGTGTTCTTCTAATGTACACATATATGTACAGACAAAGTTTATAATTTGTTAGGGGGACAACGTGGCCGACGGCATCAGCCCGTCAGCGTGGCGTTATGACCCCGTGCTTCTCACAATTTGGTCGTTGTGAGTTCAAGCACACCTCATGCTGGCTTCCTCTCCGGCCGTGTGTGGGAATGTCCGCAAGCAACGTGCGGGTGGTTCTTCGTTTTCTCCAGGCCCAGTCAGATACTGTTCCTCCATAATGCTGGTCGCCGTCGTATAAGTGAAATATTCTTAAGTACGGCGTACAACACCAAACGAATAAATAAATCAAATAAATATATTCTATTATTCTGTAGTATTATCGATCCTCACGGTGAAAATTTATTTGAATAATTAATATCCGCGACAGAACTTAGATATTTGTAAACGTGTAAGTAAGCCTGTGCCTCTACTGAGAGCTGCTTTCTGGAGGATGAATTTTCATGGACCGGTTTGCTCTCGAATTAAAAAAAAAGCACTGAAACTCTCCGAAATGACATTTTTTCAGATATTAGGCACAGAAATGTAGTTAACAGCACCTACAAGTCAGTGTTAACCAGGCAGGTTCGACATGGATGCGTTCTCCCATCATGGATGTCATTACTCTGGCCACTGGGAGTTCGAAACGGACTCGTATAATGGGAATAGGGTAGGTATGGCTCTACGTTTGTTGGAATAACTTGTCAAATGCTTTCGTCGACTTCAAAATCTTCGTTAGTGTGTAAGGTTTGCTTCTCGTCATACGTATCGTTCCTGGAGGTATTCAAGTACTAGAGATGTTAGCTGGCACTGCGTATCGAGCCGTGGCTGATTAGCCTACCCCGCGTGACGTCACCAGCTTACAAATCTCAGCGCGCCCAATCGGAATTCGTGGCTAATTCAGAAAAATTTCGGGAAGAGAATTAAAGAGAAAAAAAAAAAATAAACAAAACAAACCACGACTTGCTTGTGGATAGTGATAACTTTTGCTCCCCTACATGTAGACCTAAATTTAAATGAAAATCCGCTAAGGACAACGTTCAAGTTCACGCCCAGCTCATGCATGCTTCTTCTCCGAAACTCCTGAAGGTAGGTCTACCAGTAAACCTGTGTATTGTATCGGGTAGCCCGAGACCCCAACCCCGTTTCCCACCCACGTACCATATGAAATATTCATGAGTGCGGTGTTTAAGCCCAATGATAAAAATAAATAAATAAATAAATACATCCGACTTCTGTGAGATCTGATGAGGAATTACTGGATAGTTATCTCTTAGGCTACCCGTAACTCTGAACGTCTCCCTCAAGCTGTCACTTTCTAAAGGTTTCACTTCGAACTGATTTAAGTAGGTTTCGTACGAGGTAGATGCAGATGTGATTGGGTAGCTGAGTCCCATTGCTATCAGAGCCACCAGTGCACAGTACAAAGTCCCCATCTTTCCCTAAAGAAGACTATGATGGACTGGTTTCACTTCTTAACGTTACTCCCCCCACCCCCACAACGTCTCCCCTCTCACGACCATGCCCGCATCTGTCTAACCAAGTGAAATATTCATGAGTGAGGCGTATAGACCCAAATAAACAAATAAATACATAAATAAAAACATCCGACTTCTATGAGAGCTGATGAGGAATTAGTAGATATTTATCTCTGAGCTTACCCGTAACTCTGAACGTCTCCCCTAAGCTCTCATTTCCTAAAGGTTTCACTTCGAACTGATTTAAGTAGGTTTCGTACGCGGTAGATGCAGATGTGATTGGGTAGCTGAGTCCCATTGCTATCAGAGCCACCAGTGCACAGTACAAAGTCTCCATCTTTCCCTGAAGGAAGACAATGATGGACTGGTTCCACCTTTTAACGTTCTAACGTTTATACGGTCTGTCCGATGAGAACACAAGGGGACATAACTGTTGTGTTACTGCGTGTTTGTGGTGAACATGCTCCTTGAGTTTCACATTCCACACAGACACATCCGCCTAATATAGGAATGTGTTATAGGTCTGGTCATGTGAGTCACGTAACGCTGTGTTCTGGTTCCTCAGGCTGGATGCTGGTAAACACTTCCGTGCAGTGTAAACTTTTCCCGGCGCATTGCGCATGAGGCACAGTCAGCCGCGTTTACGACTGTATCTAAAATTACACCCAACGATTGGAAGATGACATCAGTACCATGCAAATAAGTGAAACGACAATCTGTGAAGCCAATTGTCAAGCAATTGATCCCAACAGACACAGGCTTTCTTTTCACAACAGCGTGGAGATCACTGGAAAAGAAAATCGGGAATAAAAAGCACCAATTCTTAGAAGGAGGTAAGGTGTTGAAAATAATGAGAGTAAACTCTCGCTTGTTTGACAGAGTGGCTTCCCATGAGTAGGTCTCCTGGAGATGTACCACTGTTTAGCCCTGCTGGCCTGAGTGAGAAGTTAAGGCAGTTTTACACACAAGACCGCTTATGAATGGAAAAGCATTTCTCTCTATGAGCTCTCTTAGCGACTGTTGGTCCTCCAACAGTTATTTTCTGCAAACCTCACTATACACATTTGATATTATGAAATATATATGTATTTATTTATTTGATAGGTGCCGTACTCAAGAATATTTCCCTTTTGCGACAGCGGTCAGAATTATGGTGGTGGGAAGGGGGGCAGAGCGGGGGGGGGGGGGCCCACGATCATCCGCACGTTGTTGGCGTACATTCCCACGTGCGGCTGGAGAAGAAACCAGCCTGAACTGAGCTTAAACTCATAAGACATAGAAAATGTACATGAGTGTATCGTTTGCTAAAGGGTCTGATGAAACATAAGAATTTTTGCGTGTTCGGTTTTTGCTTTGGGTTTTACGTCATTTTTGACAATATTTCGGTCATGCCACAAGAGTATACGGTGATTCCAAGCCGAACCCAATGCTGCCTCACTGAATCGCCATGCCAGTGATGCCCCCGCCCCCGATTTGCCATTGGTGAAATTTTTATAGTCAAGGGGAATGTCACGAACTGCTCTGGGCAGTGATAAACAAGGGATTAAATTTGCCCCAACAACGCCGTATATATCTCTGACGCAAAGGTTAATTATGATATCTATTACATGACACGACAATCTAGTGTATAAGGCCATGGTTTTCCGGGAATGTATTTGTTATTGAAACAGAATTTATTATCTGGTTCTCTCGCTCTGAGAACATTGGATTGACGGTTTTGGTGTTGCCGGTTATGGTAATAATACTGTTGATATTTTCTGTCGAGCTTTGAAATTGAAAACTGAGGTCTATGATATTCCAATGTGTGGTCATCTTTAATAGGTAGCTATATAAAGCCTTGTGGACTGGTCAGTTCTATCGACGATCGGCCTTACCACTGTGCACTGTGCGATAAAACGACTTCGTTTCTGCTTTTTTTTTATTTGTGATTTTCATGAACTTCAAGGGGATTTGTAGATCATGCCTGCTTTTTGAGCGGCTTTGTTGTTGGTGTATCTGTAGAGGGTGAAGTACATCGTTCTGGCTAAAGGTACTTGGCTGCATGTGCTACGGACACAGGGTTCAAGAGTTTTTTCATTGTCTACTACGGTATTTAGATCTGTTTTACATACAAATGGTCCTGAATTTATCAGCGAGAACAATTCCACACAGTAGAGTTGAATGATCTGTCCTGAATATATCTACGACCTCCCCACAGGTCTGAACTTCATCTCAACAAACTGCAAATGTCCATAATTTAGTAACCAGATGTAACCGGCTATCCCCGAGTACTCTAACCGTGGCTTGTCTCCGGCGTGAACATACTCTCCGTTGAGGTTACTATCGTGGCAGGATTTGTACCACCAGCCGCTCCTATATTGGGCCCCACAGTTGTTTTCCGTGGCAGCATCGTTGTCAGAGTCCGCAGTGCTAAACTGGTAACCATTGTGGGAGGTCATGGCATCGACTATAGCATAAAAGAGAAAGCGAAAATTTTGTACTGACCTATCAACAACAGGAAGGCAGCACAAGATACATTGTTCAAAAGAATCGTCTTCTGATGAAATACGGTCTTCGTTGTCTCATGCTTTTCTGTCTTGATTTTGTTTGTTTGACGAATTTTCTAAACGAGAAAAGGAATAGATATTCTTTTTTCTTGTGTCTTGCACTAAAGCCGACATTTTTGAAGTTGGTGTCTTATTTGTAGTTTCTTCATGTAGGAGGAAACTTGTTTACTGGTAAGACTGCAATGTCTTGCGTGTTGGGAGGAAACTGGGATAGCGGTACGAATGCACAGTCGTGCATTCCGGGAGGAAACTCGGCAACCCGCACGACAGTACAATCGTGCATTCTGGGCAGAAACTGGGCTATTTATATCTTCATGTCATTACCCCGGTGGATTGAGCGATGGAAACCAAAATTGCAGTCCCCAATAAACTCATGAAACATACTCATAGCATCCATAGTATTAATCGCCGATACATGCATAACGTTGCTACACTGTTTTAACCAAGTCCGAACGTTCAGCTTTGAAGAATGTGATTTTGTAAACTTTCGTGAATGTAGGCCTCGGCTCATGTGCCGTGGTCTAAACTGAAATCACCAGAGTTGAATATGTAGAGAGTTTAATGGGAAACCCCGCAGTGTCTTGTTATCAACTTGCGTGTACCTGCTGTTCCTGAGTGGGTTCCCAACATCAGCCGAAACTTCTGCTTCTCTCCCGATATGTGAAACCTGCTGTAAAGAGCATACAAGATCTTCCCGCTATAGCTCACAGTGTAGATCATCAACTTATACCGACGTTGTGACGTCAATAAATGCAACTTCTGTAAACCTAAGAATAGAAAATATTGCCTATGTAGAAGTTAATGTTGTAAGTTTAGTGTCCTTAATATTAAATGTTTTATACTGTTACTCTCTAACAGTGTTGTCTTGCTTTTTCCATTAGCAGACACCAGGCACAACAAATCGACCACCCCGGTCACAGATTACTGACACCAGATACAACAAGGGGACCACTCTGGTCAGAGATTAGAGACACCAGACATAACAAGTCGATCACCCTGTCCACAGATTACTGACACCAGACACAACAAGGCGACCATCCCGGTCACTCATGACTGACACCAGGCACAAGAAGTCGACCATTCCGGTCACAGAGTACTCACACCGGGCATGACACCTTGTCCTTCACGGGCGCACATAAATGACACCAGGAATGATACTCTGTCGATCCCAGTCACGACTTACTGACACCAATCCTAGCACATTTTCCATACTGGTCAAGGATTACTGACACCAAGCACGATACCTTTTTTCATACTGGTCAGGAAATACTAAGACCAAGCTTGATACCCTATCTGTCTCAGGGATTGCTGAGACCTGATGTAACACGTTGTCCATCCGATTCACGGATTTCTGAGAGCTGGCCTAACACCTAGTCCATTTCAATCACACATAATTGACACCAGGCATGACGCCTTGTCCATCCAAGTCACGGATTATTGACACAAGGTATGACACCTTGTGCATCCCATTCATGGGTTATCTACACCAAGCATGGCGCGTTGCCTATCCCAGTCACAGATAACTGACACCAGACATAACACCTTGTCCTTATCGGCCACGGATCACTGACACTGTGTGTCTCAGCTTTGTGGATTTGTACAATTATAATTAGTGTGGTTAGGTTGAGAACTTAATCCAGAGATTCCAAAAGAATCTTTTGTTAAGCTTTAGCCCAATGTTCCTTTGAAGTTACGAAACCTATCCAGGACGAACAATTTTTATGGCCACCCAATCAGAAAAGCTGTATATGAATATGTTAGGTTTATCAGTGGATATTTGACATTATCTATATGAATTTTTCAAATAAGCAGACCGCCTCTGTGGCCTATTGGTTAGTGGGTCTGCACTGAGGCGTTAGATCAAGAGAACAGGACTGATCGGCCAAGCCTTATTGTAATGTGACTGTCTAAGGTGTCATGTCTGGTGTCTTCGAGATGACATTCCCGTGGCAACAGGACTTTAGGGGCATGGATTCTAATACATTTACAGGTCAGTTTTCTTACCCAACCAAAACTCTCCATACAAGTTCCCAAAGCCTTGTTTGTATCCTGCCCACTTCTGCTCAAAGTTCACGGATCCGTCCTGCCGTCTTTGAAAAACCTGCAGATATCAAGCACCCTTATGTCAACAGCAAACATAAACGTTTGACTGTGGCAGATATAAGAGGTTGTTTTCTCAGTCGACAGTAAGGAAATAGGGCTGGTTAACTACACTTGATGGGAGGCCTAAAGTTCATTGTTTAGGGACAGGTCGGCTTTATATCTGTATTAGGTGTATTTTATTTATTCATTTCATTGATGTTGTACGCCGTACTCAAGAGTATTTCACCTATATTACGGCCGCCAGCATTATGGTGAGAGGAAACGCTGCAGAGAACTGGGGTAAAATCACGACCATCCGAAGGTTGCTGACAGATCTTCCAACATATGGAAGGGAAGACAGCATGAAATATATTTGCTGTGACAATTCACCATTTATGGACATGTCGGCTGCCTTCATTTGCTGTCACAATTCACTATTCATGGACATGTCGGCTGTGTTCATTTGCTGTCATTATTCATCACTTGGAGACAAACCGGGCATAGCATTTGCCCTGAGGTGAGGGAACTGTCCTCAATGTCGCAACAGTGTCCAAAGTTGTAACTGTCCCCAATGTGGCAACTGTCCTCAGTGTCGCAACTCTTCTCGGCGTCGCAACTGCCCCCACTGTCGCAACTGCTCTCGGCGTCGCAACTGTCCTCAGTGTTACAACTGTCCCCAATGTGGCAACTGTCCCCGCTGTCGCAACTGTCCTAGGTGTGGCAACTGTCTTCAGTGTTACAACTGCCGAACTTCCCAAATACGACAACATGGAAAAAGATAATTGATTGATTTGATTTGATATGTGTTTCACGCCGTACTCAAGAATATTTCACTCATACGACGGTGGTCAGCATTATGGTGGGAGAAAACCGGGCGGAGCTCAAGGGAAAACCACGACCATCCGCACGTTGCTGGCAGACCATCCCACGTACGGCCGAAGAGGAAGCCAGTATGAGCTCACAGCGGCCGCATTGGTGGGAGGCTTCGGCTCATTGTGCTGCGCTAATGCGCTATCCGACTGAGCGACGGAGGGCCTTTTCAAAAAGATGACATCAGGAGAGTACACACACTACGGTTTATACGGCACCAAGATCTCATCTCTTTCGCAAATGTCATAATTGTTCCAAAACAAGTGCCATGTGTAAAGGTGCTCTGTTACGTGTCATTTGGTAAAGGCAATTTTGTAACCTAGGAGTGATACGAGTGATTTTACAGAGAGACAAATAAAGCTAAAAGAATCACACTGTACCTAATTAAATACATCATGCTGTAAGGAATGCTATATAAAATGACTGTCTGGCATATTCATCGCCTAACTCTGCACAGTCTACTTCAGTCATCGTGACGTAAACTCTATTAAGATGTAATCGTGCGTTCTAAAATGAAACTGTAAATCTTATTTCCTTCATTCCATACCAACTCACCAGCCAGCCGCCTCCACTGGTCTCCATATCGCAAAACACAAGGAAGCCTTTTCCGACTCCAAAGGGAAAGACACGGTAAACTCCGCTCCTGGTGTGGTTACAGTTTTGAATATCCGTGCAGTCTGATGGGAGGAGGCAGAAATCCAAACTGTGTGACTCTGTAAATGAATGATAGTAAGGCAGTGTTTTTAGTTTTATATCATAACAGTCTTGGCTTATCAAATGATTGGCTGAAGATGAGGAGAGATTAGAGGATATGTTACATATACACTATGTATTTGTCGGTGTTTCCTTAAAAAAATTACACAAATATTTGAAAACCGACTTCACTGCTGAAAATGTCAAAGAAAAACCTTGAATTGATTATCAGAGAAAGCTGGTTGTGCTCCACATGTAGTTGGCGATTAAGCTGAGAAAGGTAAAGACGTACTGAGGCACTTGTTATTGTTAAGTGAATAGAGGGCATTATTCCAAATAAAATGGCCTTTTTGTTACGAAAGACCCAGCGGTTAGTGAGATCTTGATAATTGAAAACGCCACCATTAAATAGAGATAAAAATACAACGAGGTGAACAGAGACAGTAGCCTCTTTGTGTTTTCTATTCATTTATTAGGAAAGAGCGTCATTTAGATAACCGAAAAATATGAATACCATTAACAAAGATACCACGTGGGTGTGTAGTTGGGAGATGCAGGAACACATCAGCGGATGATAGGGGTCTGTAGAGCTAGCCAAAACACGTTTGTACCAAACACTGGAGTTTGGAAATCCGGTCAGAGTAGGCTACACATGCGCACACTTTGACCGTGAAACCTGTTTTTGAGAAGGTAAACAGTCTTGCTATTTGGCTGGTTTTATTAGCAAATTACTACCATCGATGAAGTACCATGATATCGACAAGGAAATCTAGTCCTTGGACATCGTAGTTTGGTCACCAGTCTCACTGTGTAGGCCTATACATAACAGTCTGGACTGCTGCTTTAATAAAATGCGCTATAACTTCTTAAATACAGTCGACGATTTGCATGATCGTTTACAAAACACACAGCGTAATTTATTTTGTATTTGGGTCAGTTTTTGTAGTTCATGTGCCATGAACCAAAACATTCGTGAAACAAAAAAAAAGGTGAATAAATAAAAAAGAAACCAAGTCAAATGAAACAGAAAATCGACACCATACTTGACAGTCATAGAGGTGCTGATGTTCGTGTAATAACGGTTTAATGTACACATATATTTACAGAGACGATTAATTATCTGTTAAGTGGGCCTCCGTGGTAGAGGGTATCAACCCGCCAACGCGGAATTATGACCTCGTGCCTCTCACACTGCGTTCGCTGTGAGTTCCAGTTTAGCTGATGCTGGCTTCCTCTCCGCCTGCACGTGGGAAAGTCTGCCAGCAAAGTGCGGTGGTCGTTGGTATCCCCCCGGCCCTGTCCGGTGTTCTTCCACCATATTGCTGGCACCCGTTGTATAAGTGACACATTCTTGAGTACGGCGTAAAACACTCATCAAATAAATAAATAAATTTCTCATTCTTTAGTATTATCGATCCTGATTGTGAAACTTTATTGAAATAATTAATATATGCGACTAAACTTGGATCTTTGTTAACAGGTAAGTAGGCCTGTGGGGCTGCTTTCTGGAGGCTCGATTTTCATGAAATTTTTGTTACACTCAAATAAAACAAGAAAAAGCACTGAAACTTTGTAAAATCACATGTTTTTCTGAGATATTAGGCACAGAAATGTAGTTAACAACACCTACAAGTCCTGGCCACTGAGATACATGACAGTTCGAAACGGAGTCGTATAATGGGAATATAATAGGTATGTCTCTACATTTGTTGGAATGACTTGTGAAGAGCTTTCGTCGACTTGAAAATCTTCGAAAATGTATGAGGTTTGCTTCAAATCATATTATATGATATATAAAAACATACATCACTCTGGGAGGAATTCAAGGACTAGCCATGTTAACTGGCACTGTATATCGAGCGGTGACTGAATAGCCTACCCCGCGTGACGTCACCAGCTTACAGGTCTCAGCACATCCAAAAGGACTTCGTGGATAATTCAGAAAAAAATTCGGGAAAGGAAATAAAAACAAACCAAAAAAGAAATAAAAACAAACAAACAAACTGTGACTTTTTTGTAGATAGTGATAACTTTTGCTCCCCTACGTGTAAATTAAAATGAAAATCCGTTAAGGACAACATTTAAAGTTCATTCATGTTTCTTCTCCGAAAACTCATGAAGGTATTTCTGCCAGAGAATCTGTTTATGATACTGGGTACTCCAACCACCCCCACAACGTCTCCCCTCCCACCACCATGCCAGCATCTGTCTAACCAAGTGAAATATTCATGAGTGAGGCGTATAGACCCAAATAAACAAATAAATACATAAATAAAAATATCCAACTTCTATGAGATCTGATGAGGAATTACTGGATAGTTATCTCTGAGCTTACCCGTAACTCTGAACGTCTCCCCCAAGCTCTCATTTCCTAAAGGTTTCACTTCGAACTGATTTAAGTAGGTTTCGTATGAGGTAGATGCAGATGTGATTGGGTAGCTGAGTCCCATTGCTATCAGAGCCACCAGTGCACAGTACAAAGTCCCCATCTTTCCCTAAGGAAGGCAATGATGGACTGGTTTCACTTGTTAACGTTCTAACGTTTATACGGTCTGTCCGATGAGAACACAAGGGGATATAACTGTTGTGTTGCTGCGCGTTTGTGGTAAACATTCTCCTTGAGTTTCACATTCCACACAGACACCTCCGCCTAATATAGGAATGTGTTATAGTTCTGCTGATATGAGTCACGTAACGCTGTGTTCTGGTTCCCCAGGCTGGATGCTGGGAAACACCTCCATGCAATGTAAACTTTTCCCGGCGTATTGCGCATGAGGTACAGTCAGCCGAGTTTGCGGCTGTATCTAAAATTACACCCTACAATTGGAAGATGCCATCAGTACGGTGCAAATAAGTGAAACGGCAATCTGTGAAGCTAATTGCCATGCAGTTGATCCCAACAGACCCAGGCTTTCTTTTCATAACAATGTGGAGATCATAGGAAAAGAAAATTGGGAATAAAAAGCACCAATTTTTAGAAAGAGGTAAGGTGTTGAAAATAATGAGAGTAAACTCTTGCTTGTTTAACAGAGGGGATTCCTACAAGTTGGTATGTGACAGACGTACCACTGTTTAGCCCTGCTGCCCTGAGTGAGAAGTTAAGGCAGTTTTACACACAAGACCGTATATGAGTGCTTTTCTCCCAATTAACAGTCTTAGCGATTATTGGTCCTGGTTTAGTTATTTCCTACAAACTCCACAAAACACATTCGATATTTTAATATATATATATATATATATAGGGGCCTCCGTGGCTCACACGGTTAGCGCGCTAGCGCAGCACAATGACCCGAAGCCTCCCACCAATGCGGTCGCTGTGAGTTCAAGACCAGCTCATGCTGGCTTCCTCTCCGGCCGTACATGGGAAGGTCTGCCAGCAACGTGCGGATGGTCGTGGGTTTCCCTTGGGCTCTGCCCGGTTTCCTCCCACCATAATGCTGGCCGCCGTTTTATAAGTGAAATATTCTTGAGTACGGCGTAAAACACCAAACAAATAAACTATATATGTAAATGATATTATATATATATATATATATGATTGGTGCAGTACTTAGGATTATTTCACTTATACCAAAGCTGTCAGCATTGTAGTGGCGGGAAAGCGGGCAGAGCCCGAGGAGAACCTACGATCATCAGCAGGTTGTTGGCGGACATTCCCATTCACGGCCGGAGAAGTAAGCAGCCCCAGCTGATGTTAAACTTATTGGTTAATGAAAGACTTATCAAATATGCATCATATGCATCCCTTTGCTACCAAAGGGTGTGGTGAAACAAAGGTGGCGTGGGAGAAATTTTTGCGAGTTCGGTTTTTGCTTTGGGTTTAACGTCATGTTTGACAATATTTAGGTCCTGCCACGAGTATACGGTGATTCCAAGCCGAACCCAATGCTGCCTCACTGAATCGCCATGCCAGTGATGCCAGACACGACCGAATCATTAGAGAGTGATTAGTTTAGATACTAAACTGAATCAATCGGTGAAACGAAACTGACACCTTCGTCCTCAAAGGACGGTTTCTCTCTGTTTAGTGTGTCTTCTTGTGACTTCATTGTGTCGGAATAGGCCAAGGGGAGCAGAGGAGGCAGTATCCAGGATCAGGATCAGATGGAAACATCTTTTTTCGCCCCCCTCCTCAGTTTGGTGTTGGTGAAATTTATCAAGTCATGGCTAATGTTACGAACTGCTTTAGGCAGTGACAAACAAGGAATTAAATTTGCCCCAGCTCGGCCGTAAGTATCTCTGACGCAAAACCAAGTATGAAATATATTCTATGACAACACAGTCTAGGCCTTGTAGGTTTGGTTTGCTAGGAATGTATATATTATTGGTGCAGAGTTTATTCCCCGGTTCTCTCGCTCTGAGAAGTTTGGATTGATGGTTATGGTGTTGCTGGGTGTGCTAGTGGTATTGTTGATGTTTGCTGTCGAGCTTTGAAATTCAAAACTGCCATCACTGATATGCCCATGTGTGGTCATCTTTAATATGTAGCTATAAAAGGTCTTGTTGACTGGTCAGTTCTATCAATGATCGGCCTTACCACAGGGCACTGTGCGATAAAACGATTTTGTTTCTGCTGTTTTGAATATGTATTTTTCATGAACTTGTGGAGAATTTCTCGTTGATGCTTGGTTTTTGACTGTTGTTGGTATATCTGTCAAGAACGAAGTCCGCCTTTCTGACTGGATGTGGTTGGCTGCGTGTGCTACGGACACCAGGTTCAAGAGTTTTTATCCTTTTATATAAGGGTGTTTTAGATCTGGTTTTATCTGGGTGGACCCGGCACTCGTAAAGTCCAATGACTGTTTTCACATTCATTAAATTTTCACTACCGTTTCACGCTTAAGATATTGTAACGTATTAAACCTGTATCGCACGGGTTACAGTGGCGGCCCCGTCTGTCCTTTTGTGAATAAACGATTGTTGAGATGACAAATTATTTGTTCGTTCGAGCGTAGCGAATTAGCACATAATAATACATATATACGAAAGGTGAAGGCATATATGTCCAGAGAAGACAGCCAAATTTCTGATGAAAGAAAAATGAATCTTGATGTTCTGGAAAAAAGAGGGGAACTCAGTCTGCGGTGTGATACGTAAGAGATAAGTATAAATGATAAAATGCTTCTTCCTGTCTGCATTTGCTGTGTTACACATTAGAGTGAAGGATTCATTTTGACTGAGCAGTTGGTTGGAAATTTTTCCCAGTGAATAGATTCAAATTTTTTTCTTCTGTTTCAGAATACAAAGGTTATTAAGGTTTAAAACAAATGGAAGTAATAGCAAAATAAAACCAAATGCAATGTCACATGTCCATGAGGTGTGTGCGTTATATTGCTGTGTTCATATGTGCCAAATTTTTGCTGAAAGGAAAATGAATCTTGATGTTCTGGAAAAATCAGGGCAACTCCGTCTGCGGTGTGATACGTAATAGACAAGTATAAATGATAAAATGCTTCTTCCTGTCTGCATTTGTCGTGTTGCACATTAGAGTGAAGGATTCGTTTTGACTTTGATTCGTTATATTGCTGTGTTCATATGTGCTAAGCACAAATCTAAAGACTCCAGGTTTAATCCTGGGCTACGTCGCAGATGAAAAATAGAGGAAGTTGCTGCCTGTTCGCTCACCAAAATGGGGAATCGACAATGACTGGTCATCCCGGTATCGGTATAATGGACTAGGTGTCCTGGGCCATTCCTCTCGATGCCGTAGCGATACAATATACATACACAGGCAAATGACTAAAACATTACTGACCTTAAACCACAAGCATCACAGCATCCAGTAGCTTTAAAATCGTGTGGTCATTTAAATCGCTGTGACGTGTTATCTCTGTATTGAGAGTCCATGTCTGTGATTAAATTACAAGAATATTTTATCTCCCACAGACATACCTTATTTCTGTTGATAGTCTAATGATAGAACTTAAAATAAGATATTCTGACTTTTATTTATGACATACCGTACAATTTCAGAATATATATCTGCTAATATAGCATAATAGATGACAGTAAACATTTTGAAGAAGATATTGTAAAGGAATGACGTAAAAATAGCTGAACTCTAATTACACAAGACATCTTGACTTCAGTGGCTTAATATTAATCAGAATGCATCTGCGGGCATCTGGGTGAGCCTTGGCGGCCACTGGTCCCTCCCCTAAAGTTGGCTGTGATAGTCAATCCGCCCATCTTTGCAGCCAAAGTTCCACGTCGGACAACCTTATTTTTCATCGTTTCAGCCCCCAACGTCCATTTTGGTTGAATAACGGTAAAAGTTTCCACGAGAAGGCGGCGAGTGGTAGCCGAAGTACAGCTTTTACTAATTTAAGAATACTATTCTGTATTACTCTTCATTGTGATAAATTCATTATACCAGGGTGTTGCGTAGGTATAATACGTCGGGCCTCAAAACATTGTATTCTTCTCCACGAAATATCAGGCTCTGTGGCCACACAACACAGTAGTATAACATACATGTATTATTAAGATTTTAACCAGGGAGTATAATGGTACGCTGTTTAAAACCTTAATGACGACTTTATTTTCCCACGAGCCTTCTATTCTTCTACATGTATCTTACATTTGGAAAAAAAATCTGTTGGCCTGCCCTGATTTCGAAATAGATAATTAAATAAGCTTAAGCTATTTATTCACTAAAACCAACAGTTTCCCTCCTAATAATCTTGTGTCCACATGTATTATTTTGCACTTGAAAAAAAATTTGGGAAAGCAATTTTAATTTTGCCGGTAAAGAAATTTGATGAGCACCGCAGATTGTCGAGTAGAATATTTACGGTGCTGCTTGAAACTCTCCCCTGACTCGAGAGGTCATCAAGATGGCACTTGTTTTATCGGTGGTGATTTCGAATAGAAAAGGGTAAGTCTTTGCGTTTGAAAACAGCTGGAAATTGGAGAGAGATGTTGTTAGAAAGGTCGGAAAGTTTGCCGTGTTTCGGCTGCACTCTGTGTGGTTGTGCATCAAACCTTGTCCACGTTGTTGCTGACACCTTGACAAATGGGTTAACTTCTTAATCGGACGTGACTGCTATGATTATCGCGTGTGGAGAGTTTCACTGGGAAAGGATGATTGTACAAGTTACACAGACAAAGTATCGGTGACGTGGTCGTTTTGCTTTTAAATTAGCTTGTGTTGTTAAGGGAAAGAAAACATCACTGTTAGAATTCCTGTCCCGTTTAAACGGTTTAGGCCGATAATGTAGCGATCGATCGGAAACTTTTGATCAGTGCAGAAATTTGGAAAAAGGTTGAATTTGGAGTTAACCGGATGTAGTTAACTGAGTGCCGACAGATTCTGGCAATTAAACCCAAATATATTGGAACATAGATTATATCATTAAAACAAGTAACGTTATATGTATTGTACTCTAAAATGGTTTACTTTGGAAAAGATCCTGGCTAAATTCAGTATCAAGAGAGAAAACATCATGAAAAGAAAGGAAACAATTTCATTGTCCGTATCGATATATATATATATATATATATATATATATACACACACACACATGTATTTCGATAAAAAAAAACAAAAAAAAAAAAAAAAAAAAAAACAAATCTGTATAAAAGTAACCTTCATGAGACGTAACAGTGTTTAGCTTGCCTTGCACTGGGGTTGAGCTCGGTACGGAAACGCCATGCCTTTACTTGACTGCACGTGCTACGGACACAGGGTTCAAGAGTTTTTTCATTGTCTACAAGGGTATTTAGATCTGTTTTACATAAAAATGGTTCTGAATTTATCAGCGAGAACAATTCCACACAGTAGAGTTGAATGATCTGTCCTGAAGATATCTACGACTTCCCCACAGGTCGGATCTTCATCTCAACAAACTGCAAATGGCCATAAATTTTTAACCAGGTGTAACCGGCTATCCCCGAGTACTCTAACCGTGGCTTGTCTCCGGCGTGAACATACTCTCCGTTGAGGTTACTATAGTGACAGGATTTGTACCACCAGCCGCTCCTATATTGGGCCCCACAGTTGTTTTCCGTGGCAGCATCGTTGTCAGAGTCCGCAGTGCTAAACTGGTAACCAATGTGGTAGGTCATGGCATCGACTATAAGATAAAAGGGAAAGTGAAAATTTTGTACTGTCCTATTAACAACAGGAAGGCAGCATATGATAAGATACAGGGCAAGGCGAAAATGTGGTGCTGATATATCAACAACAGGAAGGCAGAACAAGATCCATTGTTCAAAAGAATCGTCTTCTGATGAAATATGGTCTGCTTTGTCTCGTGCTTTTCTGTCTTGATTTTGTTTGTTCGACACATTTTCTAAACAGGAAAAGGAATAGATATGTCTTTTTGTATCTTGCACTACAGCCGACATTTTTGAAGTTGGTTTCTTATATGTAGTTTCTCCATGTAGGGGAAAACTTGTTTACTGGTAAGACTACAATGTCTTGGTTGTTGGGAGGAAACTGGGAAACCGGTACGAAAGCAAAGTGGTGCATTCTGGGAGGAAAATCATCCACCCGCACGAGATTACAGTCGTTCGTGCTGGGAGTAAACTGGCCCACCGCTTCGACAATCGTGTCTTACTTTCTAGGAGAAAATTAGGCAACCGGGACGAACGTACAACCGTGCATTCCCGGAGGAAACTCGGCTGCCCGCACGAAAGTACATTCGTGCATATTGAGAGGAAACTGGGCTACCGGTGCGACAATACTGTGTATTGTTCTAGTATGAAAGCGGACAACCTGTAAGACAATGCTTTCTCACTTTCTAGGAGAAAACTTGGTAGCGGTGGGACAATACTGCTTTGATATCGTTTTATGTCACCACCAGAGTTGTTTAAGCGATTTAAACTAAAATTGCAATCCACAATAAACTCATGAAACATACTCATAACATCGACAGTATTGACCTCCGATATATCCATAATTTTGTAACACCATTGTAGCCAAGTTCGAACGTTGAGCTTTGAAGAATGTGTTTTTGTGAACTTTCGTGAATGTAGGCCTCGGCTCATGTGCCGTCGGTCTAAACTGAAATCACCAGAGTTGAATATGTAAAGAGTTTAATGGGAAACCCCGCGGTGTCTTGTTATCAACTTGCGTGTACCTGCTGTTCCTGAGTGGGTTCCCAACATCAACCGAAACTTCTGCTTCTCTCCCGATATGCGAAACCTGCTGTAAAGAGCGTACAAGATCTTCCCGCTATAGTTCTCAATGTTGATCATCAACTCATACCGACGTTGTGACGTCAATAAATGCAACTTCTGTAAACCTAAGAATAGAAATTATTGCCCATGTAGAAAGGAATGTTGCAAGTTTGACGTCCTTAATATTAATGTTTTATACAATTACTGTCTAAGAGTGTTGGTGATTGACATTGACACAACCAGACGACCACCCTGGTCAAAATCTACTGACACCAGGCACAACAAGTCGACCACCAGGGTCACAGTCTGACACTAGGCACAACAAGTGAACAACGACGCTCAGGGATTACTGACACCAGGCACAACAAGTCGTCCACCCGGGTCACACATTGCTGACACAAGGCACAACAAGTCGACCACCAGGGTCACAGTCCAATGACACCAGGCACAACAAGTCCACCACTCTGGTCACAGTCCACTGACAGCAGGCACAACAAGTGAACAACGACGCTCAGGGATTACTGACACCAGGTACAACACCTCGACGACCCTGGTCACAGATTAATGACACCAAACACAACAAGGCGACCACCCTGGCATTTTTTATTCCAGCCAGGCATCATTCACAACAGGCATGACGCCTTGTCCATCCCATTCACGGATTATCGAGACCATTCATGACGCCTTGTCCATCCCATTCACGGATTATCGAGACCATTCATGACGCCTTGTCCATCCAATTCACGGATTATCGAGACCATTCATGACGCCTTGTCCATCCCATTCACGGATTATCGAGACCATTCATGACGCCTTGCCCATCCCAGTCACGGATTATCGAGACCATTCATGACGCCTTGCCCATCAGATTCACAGATTATCGAGACCATTCATGACGCCTTGTCCATCCAATTCACGGATTATCGAGACCATTCATGACGCCTTGTCCATCCCAGTCACGGATTATCGAGACCATTCATGACGCCTTGCCCATCCCAGTCACGGATTATCGAGACCATTCATGACGCCTTGTCCATCCCAGTCACGGATTATCGAGACCATTCATGACGCCTTGTCCATCCCAGTCACGGATTATCGAGACCATTCATGACGCCTTGTCCATCCCAGTCACGGATTATCGAGACCATTCATGACGCCTTGCCCATCCCAGTCACGGATTATCGAGACCATTCATGACGCCTTGTCCATCCCAGTCACGGATTATCGAGACCATTCATGACGCCTTGCCCATCCCAGTCACGGATTATCGAGACCATTCATGGCGCCTTGCCCATCCCAGTCACGGATTATCGATACCATTCATGACGCCTTGTCCATCCCAGTCACGGATTATCGAGACCATTCATGACGCCTTGTCCATCCCATTCACGGATTATCGAGACCATTCATGACGCCTTGCCCATCCCAGTCACGGATTATCGAGACCATTCATGACGCCTTGCCCATCCCAGTCACGGGTAATTGAGACCAGAAACAACACTTTGTCCTGATCGGACACGTATCACTGACACTGCGTTCGGCAATATGTGCAAAAGCTGAAAGCCACACAATTCTCACACAAGGAACTTAAGTTTGGTTAGGCTGAAAACTTAACCCAGACATTCCAAAAGATTCTTTTTATAATCTTTAGCCTAATGTTCCTTGAAGTTACCAATCCTATCCAGGAGTTTTATGGCCACCAACCAGAAAAGCTGTGTATAAATATTTTAGGTTTACCTTTGGATGATTGACATTATCTATATGAATTTTTCAAATAAGCAGACCGCCTCGGTGGCCTATTGATTACAGCGTCTACATTGAGGCGTTAGATCAACAGAACAAGACTGATCGGCCAGGTGTTCGTATAATGTGACTGAATGGGGTGTCATGTTTGGTGTCTTCGAGATGACAACAGGACTTTAGGGGCATGGATTCTCATAAATACATTTACAGGTCAGTTTTCTTACCCAACCAAAACTCTCCATACAAGTTCCCAAAGCCTTGTTTATATCCTGCCCACTTCTGCTCAAAGTTCACGGATCCGTCCTGTCGTCTTTGAAAAACCTGCAGATATCAAGCACCCTTATCTCAACAGCAAATATAAACGTTTGACTGTGGCAGATATAAGAGCTTGTTTTCTCAGTCGACAATAACGAAATAGGGCTGGTTAACTACACTTGCTGGGAGGCCTAAAGTTCATTGTTTAGAGACAGGTCGCCTTTATATCTGCATTAGGTGTATTTTATTTATTCATTTGATTGATGTTGTACGCCGCACTCAAGAATATTTCACTTATACTTCGGCGGCCAGCATTATGGTGGGAGGAAACGCGGCAGAGAACTGGGTGAAAGCCACGACCATCCGAAGGTTGCTGGCAGATCTTCCCACATACGGAAGTAAAGTGAGCATGAGATACCTTTGTTGTGATGATTCAACATTCATGGACATTTCGGCTGCCTTCATTTGCTGTCACAATTCACCATTCATGGACATGTCGGCTGCCTTCATTTGTTGTCACAATTCACCATTCACGGACATGTCGGTTGCCTTCATTTGCTGTCACAATTCACCATTCATGGACATGTCGGCTATCTTCATTTGCTGTCACAATTCACCATTCATGGACATGTCGGATGTTTTCATTTGCTCTCATAATTCCTCACTTGGAGACAAACCGGGTGGTGAGGGAGCTGTCTTCAATATCGCAACAGTATCCAATGTTGTAACTGTTCCCAATGTCGCAACTTTTTCCATTATGGCAAGTGTCACCAATGTGGCATCTGTCCCTACTCTCGCAACTGTCCTAAGTGTCGCAATTGTTCTCGGAGTCGCAACTGTCCTCAGTGTTACCACTGTCGAACTTCCCAATTACGACAACAGGGAAAAAATGATTGATTGATTTGAATTGATTGGTGTTTTAGGCCGTACTCAAGAATATTTCACTTATACCACGGCGGCCGGCATTATGGTGGGAGGAGCCCAGGGGAAACCCACGACCATCCGCACGTTGCTTGCAGACCTTCCCACTTACGGGCGGAGAGGAAGCCAGCATGAGCTAGACTTGAGCTCAGCGACCGCATTGGTGGGAGGCTTCGGGTCATTGTGCTGCCCTAGCGGGCTAACCGACTGAGCTACGGAGCTCGCCTGGGAAAAGATGACATCAGGAGAGTACACACACTACGGTTTATACGACACCAAGAATCCATGGCTTTCCCAAATGACATAATTGTTCCAAAACAAGGGCCATGTGTAGAGGTGTGCTGGTACGTGTCACTTGGTAAAGACAATTTTGTAACCTAGGAGTCATATGAGTGATTTTACAGAGAGATAAACAAATGGAACAAGCTAAAAGAATCACACTGCACCTAATTAAATACATCATGCTGTAAGGAATGCTATATGAAATGACTGTCTGGCATATTCATCGCCTAACTCTGCACAGTCTACTTCAGTCATCGTGACGTAAACTGTATTAAGATGTAATCGTGCGTTCTAAAATGAAAATATAAATCTTATTTCCTTCATTCCATACCAACTCACCAGCCAGCCGCCTCCACTGGTCTCCATATCGCAAAACACAAGGAAGCCTTTTCCGACTCCAAAGGGAAAGACACGGTAAACTCCGCTCCTGGTGTGGTCACAGTTTTGAATATCCGTGCAGTCTGATGGGAGGAGGCAGAAATCCAAACTGTGTGACTCTGTAAATGAATGATAGTAAGGCAGTGTTTTTAGTTTTATATCATAACAGTCTTGGCTTATCAAATGATTGGCTGAAGACGAGGACAGATTAGAGAATATGTTACATATACATTGTGTACTTGTCGGTGTTTCCTTAAAAAAATACACAAATGTTTGAAAATCGACTTCACTGCTGAAAATGTCAAAGAAAAACCTGGAATTGATTATCATAGAAAGCTGGTTGTTCTCCACATGTAGTTGGCGATTAAGCTGAGAAAGGTAACGACGAACACCGGCACTTGTTATTGTTAAGTGAATAGAGGGCATTATTCCAAATAAAATGCCCTTTCTGTTACAAAAGACCCAGCGGTTCGTGAGAGTTTGATAATTGAAAACGTCACCATTAAATAGAAATAAAAATACAACGAGGTGGAGAGAGACATTAGCCATTTTGTTTCTTCTATTCATTTATTAGGAAAGAGCGTCATTTAGATAACCGAGAAATATGAATACTTTTGACCAAGATACTACGTGGGTGTGTAGTTGGGTGATGCAGGAACACATCAGCGGATGAAAGAGGTCTGTATAACTGGCCCCAAAACACGTTTGTACCAAACACTGGAGTTTGGAAATCCGGTCAGAGTAGGCTACACATGCGCACACTTTGACCGTGAAACCTGTTTTTGAGAAGGTAAACAGTCTTGTTATTTGGCTGGTTTTATTAGAACATTACTACCATCGATGATATACGATGAGATCGACAAGGAAATCCAGTCCTTGCAGATCGTAGTTTGCTCACCAGTCTCACTGTGTAGGCCTATACATAACAGTCTGGACTGCTGCTTTAATAAAATGCGCTATAACTTCTTAAGTACAGTCGACGATTTGCATGATCGTTTACAAAACACACAGGGTAATTTATTTTGCATTTAGGTCAGTTTTTGTAGTACATGTGCCGTGAACCAAAACATTTTTGAATCCCCCAAAAAATGAATAAATAAAAAATAAATGTAAAAGAAAATCAACACCATACTTGACAGTCATAGAGGTGCTGATGTTCGTGTAATAATGGTTTAATGTACACATATATTTACAGAGACGTTTAATTATCTGTTAAGTGGGCCTGCGTGGTAGAGGGGATCAACCCGCCAACGCGGAATTATGACCTCGTGCCTCTCACATTGCGGCCGCTGTGAGTTCAAGTTTATCTGATGCTGTCTTCCTCTCCGGCCGCACGTGGGAAGGTCTGCCAGCAAAGTGCAGTGGTCGTTGGTATCCCCCGGGCCCTGTCCGGTGTTCTTCCACCATATTGCTGGCACCCGTTGTATAAGTGAAACATTCTTGAGTACGGCGTAAAACACTCATCAAATAAATAAATAAATTTCTCATTCTTTAGTATTATCGATCCTGATTGTGAAACTTTATTGAAATAATTAATATATGCGACAAAACTTGGATCTCTCTTAACATGTAAGTGGGCCTGTGCGGCCTTCCGTTTGGGCCACGGCCTTTACCGGCAGCTGCTTTCTGGAGGCTCGATTTTCATGGAATTTTTTTACACCCAAATAAAACAAGAAAAAGCACTGAAACTTTGCAAAAACATTTTTTCAGATATTAGGCACAGAAATGTAGTTAACAACACCTACAAGGAAGTGTTAACCAGGCAGGTTCGACATGGATGCGTTCCACCATCATGGATGTCATTACTGTGGCCACTGACATAGGTGAGAGTTCGAAACGGAGTCGTATAACGGGAATAGGATAGGTATGTCTCTACATTTGTTGGAATGACTTGTGAAGGGCTTTCGTCGACTTGAAAATCTTCAAAAATGTGCAAGGTTTGCTTCAAATCATATTATATCATATCATACATAAAAACATACATCACTCTGGGAGGAATTCAAGGATTAGCCATGTTAACTGGCACTGTATATCGAGCGGTGACTGAATATCCTACCCCGCGTGACGTCACCAGCTTACAGGTCTCAGCACATCCAAACGGACTTCGTGGATAACTCAGGAAAAATTTCAGGAAAGGAAATAAAAACAAACCAAAAAAGAAAACAAACAAACCAACCAAACTGTGACTTTTTTTTGTAGATAGTGATAACTTTTCCTCCCTTACTTGTAAATTTAAATGAAAATCCGCTAAGGACAACGTTTAAAGTTCATGCGTATTTCTTCTCCGGAAACTCACGAATATGTGTATGGTATTGGGTACTCACCCCCCACCCCCACAAGTTGTCCCCTCCCACCACCATGCCAGCATCGGTCTAACCAAGTGAAATATTCATGAGTGCGGCGTATAGACCCAAATAAACAAATAAATACATACATAAATAAAAAAATACATCCGACTTCTATGAGATCTGATGAGGAATTACTGGATAGTTATCTCTGAGCTTACCCGTAACTCTGAACGTCTCCCCCAAGCTCTCATTTTCTAAAGGTTTCACTTCGAACTGATTTAAGTAGGTTTCGTACGAGGTAGATGCAGATGTGATTGGGTAGCTGAGTCCCATTGCTAACAGAGCCACCAGTGCACAGTACAAAGTCCCCATCTTTCCCTGAGGAAGACAATGATGGGCCGGTTCCACGTCTTAACGCTCTAACGTTTATACGGTCTGTCCGATGAGAACATAAGGGGACATAACTGTTGTGTTGCTGCGCGTTTGTGGTAAACATCCTCCTTGAGTTTCACATTCCACACAGACACATCCGCCTAATATAGGAATGTGCTGTAGGTCTGCTGATATGAGTCACGTAACGCTGTGTTCTGGTTCCCCAGGCTGGATGCTGGTAAACACTTCCATGCAATGTAAACTTTTCCCGGCGCATTGCACATGAGGTACAGTCAGCCGTGTTTGCGGCTGTATCTAAAATTACACCCTACAATTGGAAGATGCCATCAGTACAGTGCAAATAAGTGAAACGACAATCTGTGAAGCTAATTGCCATGCAGTTGATCCCAACAGACCCAGGCTTTCTTTTCATAACAATGTGGAGATCATAGGAACAGAAAATTGGGAATAATTTAGAAAGAGGTAAGGTGTTGAAAATAATGAGAGTAAACTCTCGCTTGTTTACAGAGTGGATTCCTACAAGTTGGTATGTGACAGACGTACCACTGTTTAGCCCTGCTGCCCTGAGTGAGAAGTTAAGGCAGTTTTACACACAAGACCGTATATGAGTGCTTTTCTCCCAATTAACAGTCTTAGCGATTATTGGTCCTGGTTTAGTTATTTCCTACAAACTCCACAAGGCACATTCGATATTTTAATATATATATATATATATATATAGGGGCCTCCGTGGCTCACACGGTTAGCGCGCTAGCGCAGCACAATGACCCGAAGCCTCCCACCAATGCGGTCGCTGTGAGTTCAAGACCAGATCATGCTGGCTTCCTCTCCGGTACATGGGAAGGTCTGCCAGCAACGTGCGGATGGTCGTGGGTTTCCCTTGGGCTCTGCCCGGTTTCCTCCCACCATAATGCTGGCCGCCGTGGTATAAGTGAAATATTCTTGAGTACGGCGTAAAACACCAAACAAATAAATTATATATATATATTATATTATATATATACATATGATTGGTGCAGTACTTAGGATTATTTCACTTATACCAAAGCTGTCAGCATTGTGGTGGCGGGAAAGCGGGCAGAGCCCGAGGGAAACCCACCATCATCAGCAGGTTGTTGCCGGACATGCCCATGCACGGCGGGGGAAGTAAGCAGCCTCAGCTGATCTTAAACTTATTGGTTAATGAAAGACTTAGGAAATATGCATCAGTATATCGTTTGCTACCAAAGGGTCTGGTGAAACAAAGGTGGCGTGGGAGAAATTTTTGCGAGTTCGGTTTTTGCTTTGGTTTTAACATCATTTTTGACAATATTTCGGTCCTGCCACGAGTATACGGTGATTCCAAGCGGAACCCAATGCTGCCTCACTGAATCGCCATGCCAGTGATGCCAGACACGATCGAATCATTAGAGAGTGATTAGTTTAGATACTAAACTGAATCAATCGGTGAAACGAAACTGACACATTTGTCCTCAAAGGACGGTTTCTCTCTGAACATTTGAAGATGCTCCTTTCTTGTGTGTATGCCTGGGTATTACTTGGTGCTCCACAAGTTTTTCAGTAGTATAAGGACGAGGCGTCCTTAGAATGTATGTTTAGTGTGTCTTCTTGTGGCCTCATGGCGTCGGAATAGGCCAAGGGGAACAGAGGAGGCAGTATCCAGGATCAGGATCACACGGAAACATCTTTTTTCGCCCCCCCTGTCAGTTTGACGTTGGTGAAATTTTTCAAATCATGGCTAATGTTACGAACTGTGGGAAAGAAATAAATTTGCCCCAGCTCGGCCGTAAATATCTCTGACGCAAAACCAAGTATGAAATATATTCTATGACACCACAGTCTAGGCCTTGTAGATTTGGTTTGCTGGGAATGTATATATTATTGGTGCAGAGTTTATTCACCGGTTCTCTCGTTCTGAGAA
The DNA here is from genome assembly GCA_016165875.1 of Acanthopleura granulata. Lineage (NCBI taxonomy): Eukaryota > Metazoa > Mollusca > Polyplacophora > Chitonida > Chitonidae > Acanthopleura > Acanthopleura granulata. Next base: position 19,316,666 of record JABBOT010000006.1, read on the forward strand.
GATTGGATTGATGGTTATGGTGTTGCTGAGTGTGCTAGTGGTATTGTTGATGTTTGCTGTCGATCTTTGAAATTCAAAACTGCCATCACTGATATGCCCATGTGTGGTCACCTTTAATATGTAGCTATATAAAGTCTTGTTGACTGGTCAGTTCTATCAATGATCGGCCTTACCACAGGGCACTGTGCGATAAAACGATTTTGTTTCTGCTGTTTTGAATATGTATTTTTCATGAACTTGTGGAGAATTTCTCGTTGATGCTTGGTTTTTGACTGTTGTTGGTATATCTGTAAAGAGCGAAGTCCGTCTTTCTGACTGGATGTGCTTGGCTGCGTGTGCTACGGACACAAGGTTCAAGAGTTTTTATCCTTTTATATAAGGGTGTTTTAGATCTGGTTTTACCTGGGTGGACTCAACACTCGTGAAATCCAATGACTGTTTTCACATTCATTAAATTTTCACTACCGTTTCACGCTTAAGATATTGTAACGTATTAAACCTGTATCGCACGGGTTACAGTGGCGGCCCCGTCTGTCCTTTTGTGAATAAACGATTGTTGAGATGACAAATTATTTTTTCGTTCGAGCGTAGCGAATTAGCACATAATAATACATATATACGAAAGGGGAAGACATATATGTCCAGAGAAGACAGCCAAATTTCTGATGAAAGAAAAATGAATCTTGATGTTCTGGAAAAAAGAGGGGAACTCAGTCTGCGGTGTGATACGTAAGAGATAAGTATAAATGATAAAATGCTTGATCCTGTCTGCATTTGTCGTGTTACACATTAGAGTGTAGAATTCGTTTTGACTTTGATTCGTTATATTGCTGTGTTCATATGTGCTAAGCACAAATCTAAAGACTCCAGGTTTAATCCTGGGCTACGTCGCAGATGAAAAATCGAGGAAGTTGCTGCCTGTTCGCTCACCATAATGGGGAATCGACAATGACTGGTCATCCCGGTATCGGTATAATGGACTAGGTGTCCTGGTCAATTCCTCTCGATGCCGTAGCGATACAATATACATACACAGGCAAATGACTAAAACATTACTGACCTTAAACCACAAGCATCACAGCATCCAGTAGCTTTAAAATCGTGTGGTCATTTAAATCGCTGTGACGTGTTATCTCTGTATTGAGAGTCCATGTCTGTGATTAAATTACAAGAATATTTTATCTCCCACAGACATACCTTATTTCTGTTGATAGTCTAATGATAGAACTTAAAATAAAGAGATATTCTGACTTTTATTTATGACATACCGTACAATTTCAGAATATATATCTGCTAATATAGCATAATAGATGACAGTGAACATTTTGAAGAAGATATTGTAAAGGAATGAGGTAAAAATAGCTGAACTCTTATTACACAAGACATCTTGACTTCAGTGGCTTAATATTAATCAGAATGCATCTTCGGGCATCTGGGTGAGCCTTGGCGGCCACTGGTCCCTCCCCTAAAGTTGGCTGTGATAGTCAATAAGCCCATCTTTGCAGCCAAAGTTCCACGCCGGACAACCTTATTTTTCATCGTTTCAGCCCCCAACGTCCATTTTGGTTGAATAACGGTAAAAGTTTCCACGAGAAGGCGGCGAGTGGTAGCCGAAGTACAGCTTTTACTAATTTAAGAATACTATTCTGTATTACTCTTCATTGTGATAAATTCATTATACCAGGGTGTTGCGTAGGTATAATACGTCGGGCCTCAAAACATTGTATTCTTCTCCACGAAATATCAGGCTCTGTGGCCACACAACACAGTAGTATAACATACATGTATTATTAAGATTTTAACCAGAGAGTATAATGGTACGCTGTTTAAAACCTTAATGACGACTTTATTATCCCACCGTCCTTCCATTCTTCTACATGTATCTTACATTTGGAAAAAAATCTGCTGGCCTGCCCTGATTTCGAAATAGATAATTAAATAAGCTTAAGCTATTTATTCACTAAAACCAACAGTTTCCCTCCTAATAATCTTGTGTCCACATGTATTATTTTGCACTTGAAAAAAATTTGGGAAAGCAATTTTAATTTTGCCGGTAAAGAAATTTGATGAGCACCGCAGGTTGTCGAGTAGAATATTTACGGTGCTGCTTGAAACTCTCCCCTGACTCAAGAGGTCATCAAGATGGCACTTGTTTTATCGGTGGTGATTTCGAATAGAAAAGGGTAAGTCTTCGCCTTTGAAAACAGCTGGAAATTGGAGAGATATGTTGTTAGAAATGTCGGAAAGTTTGACGTGTTTCGGCTGCACTCAGGGTGGTTGTGCATCAAACTTTGTCCACGTTGTTGCTGACACCTTGACAAATGGGTTAACTTCTTAATCGGACGTGACTGCTATGATTATCGCGTGTGGAGAGTTTCACTGGGAAAGGATGATTGTACAAGTTACACAGACAAAGTATCGGTGACGTGGACGTTTTGCTTTTAAATTAGCTTGTGTTGTTAAGGGAAAGGAAACATCACTGTTAGAATTCCTGTCCCGTTTAAACGGTTTAGGCCGATAAGGTAGCGATCGATCGGAAACTTTTGATCAGTGCAGAAATTTGGAAAGAGGTTGAATTTGGAGTTAACTGGATGTAGTTAACTGAGTACCGACAGATTCTGGCAATTAAACCCAAATACATTAGAACATAGATTATATCATTAAAACAAGTAACGTTATATGTATTGTACTCTAAAATGGTTTACTTTGGAAAAGATCCTGGCTAAATTCAGTATCAAGAGAGAAAACATCATGAAAAGAAAGGAAACAATTTCATTGTCCGTATCGATCGATATATATATATATATATATATATATATATATATATATATATATACACACATGTATTTCGATAAAAAAAAAAACAAAAAAAAAAAACAAATATGTATAAAAGTAACCTTCATGAGACGTAACAGTGTTTAGCTTGCCTTGCACTGGTTTTGAGCTCGCTACGGAAACGTCATGCCTTTATACCGCAATGGCCATTTTATGGGTAGGGGACACCGGAGTGCTGGGCGTAAACCATTAAACCATTGACCAATGGAAAGTTAAGGCTGAGCCTTTGCCAGCATGATTTTCAGTTATCCACACCATAATGATGTAGGCAAAGTGGTGTACAGCGAATGGTGAAGCCCGCAAAAGGACGCACGTGCATACCGGGCCGACTGCTTACTGTCACGGAAGACCGTAAGTCATGAGAGCGGGAGAAAGTGCCAATTCCCTGTCCGAGGTCGGCATACTATAAAGAAAATTGCTTTGCATAGTTGTTAAAGTGAACAACACACTTAGATGAAGTAAATCTATGCTCCTTTTGCACACAAACCCAGTACGAATTGGTCCTGCGTTTATCAGCGAGAAGAACTCCACATAGTAGAGTTGAATGATCTGTCCTGAAGATATCTACGACTTCCCCACAGGTCGGATCTTCATCTCAACAAACTGCAAATGTCCATAAGTTTTTAACCAGGTGTAACCGGCTATCCCGGAGTACTCTAACCGTGGCTTGTCGCCGGCGAGAACATACTCTCCGTTGAGGTTACTATAGTGACAGGATTTGTACCACCAGCCGCTCCTATATTGGGCCCCACAGTTGTTTTCCTTGGCAGCATCGTTGTCAGAGTCCGCAGTGGTAAACTGGTAACCATTGTGGTAGGTCATGGCATCGGCTATAAGATAAATGGGAAAGTGAAAATTTTGTACTGTCCTATTAACAACAGGAAGGCAGCATATGATAAGATACAGGGCAAGGCGAAAATGTGGTGCTGATATATCAACAACAGGAAGGCAGCACAAGATCCATTGTTCAAATGAATCGTCTTCTGATGAAATATGGTCTGCTTTGTCTCGTGCTTTTCTGTCTTGATTTTGTTTGTTCGACGCATTTTCTAAACAGGAAAAGGAATAGATATGTCTTTTTGTATCTTGCACTACAGCCGACATTTTTGAAGTTGGTTTCTTATTTGTAGTTTCTCCATGTAGGGGGAAACTTGTTTACTGGTAAGACTACAATGTCTTGGTTGTTGGGAGAAAACTGGGAAACCGGTACGAAAGCAAAGTGGTGCATTCTGGGAGGAAAATCACCCACCCGCACGAGATTACAGTCGTTCGTGGTGGGAGTAAACTGGCCCACCGCTTCGACAATCGTGTCTTACGTTCTAGCAGAAAATTAGGCTACCGGGACGAACGTACAACCGTGCATTCCGGGAGGAAACTCGGCTGCCCGCACGAAAGTACATTCGTGCATATTGAGACGAAACTGGGCTACCGGTGCGACAATACTGTGTATTGTTCTAGTATGAAAGCTGACAACCTGTAAGACAATGCTGTCTCACTTTCTAGTAGAAAATTTGGTAGCGGTGCTACAATACTGCTTTGATATCGTTTTATGTCACCACCAGAGTTGTTTAAGCGATTAAAACTATAATTGCAATCCACAATAAACTCATGAAACATACTCATAGCATCCACAGTATTGACCTCCGATATATGAATAATTTTGTAAGACTATTGTAGCCAAGTTCGAACGTTGAGCTTTGAAGAATGTGTTTTTGTGAACTTTCGTGAATGTAGGCCTCGGCTCATGTGCCGTCGGTCTAAACTGAAATCACCAGAGTTGAATATGTAGAGAGTTTAATGGGAAACCCCGCGGTGTGTTGTTATCAACTTGCGTGTACCTGCTGTTCCTGAGTGGGTTCCCAACATCAACCGAAACTTCTGCTTCTCTCCCGATATGCGAAACCTGCTGTACAGAGAGTACAAGATCTTCCCGCTATAGTTGTCAATGTTGATCATCAACTCATACCGACGTTGTGACGTCAATAAATGCAACTTCTGTAAACCTAAGAATAGAAAATATTGCCCATGTAGAAAGGAATGTTGAAAGTTTGACGTCCTTAATATTAATGTTTTATACAATTACTGTCTAAGAGTGTTGGTGATTGACATTGACACAACCAGACGACCACCCTGGTCAAAATCTACTGACACCAGGCACAACAAGTCGACCACCAGGGTCACAGTCTGACACTAGGCACAACAAGTGAACAACGACGCTCAGGGATTACTGACACAAGGCACAACAAGTCGACCACCCCGGTCACAGTCCAATGACACCAGGCACAACAAGTCCACCACTCTGGTCACAGTCCACTGACAGCAGGCACAACAAGTGAACAACGACGCTCAGGGATTACTGACACCAGGTACAACACCTCGACGACCCTGGTCACAGATTCCTGACACCAGACACAACAAGGCGACCACCCTGGCATTTTTTATTCCAGCCAGGCATCATTCACAACAGGCATGACGACTTGTCCATCCCATTCACGGATTATCGAGACCATTCATGACGTCTTGTCCATCCCATTCACGGATTATCGAGACGATTCATGACGCCTTGCCCATCCCATTCACTTATTATCGAGACGATTCATGACGCCTTGCCCATCCCAGTCACGGATTATCGAGACCATTCATGACGCCTTGCCCATCCCAGTCACGGATTATCGAGACCATTCATGACGCCTCGTCCATCCCATTCACGGATTATCGAGACCATTCATGACGCCTTGCCCATCCCAGTCACGGATTTTCGAGATCATTCATGACGCCTTGCCCATCCCAGTCACGGATTATCGAGACCATTCATGACGCCTTGTCCATCCCAGTCACGGATTATCGAGACCATTCATGACGCCTTACCCATCCCATTCACGGATTATCGAGACCATTCATGACGCCTTGCCCATCCCAGCCACGGATTATCGAGACCATTCATGACGCCTTGCCCATCCCAGCCACGGATTATCGAGACCATTCATGACGCCTTGCCCATCCCAGTCACGGATTATCGAGACCATTCATGACGCCTTGCCCATCCCAGTCACGGATTATCGAGACCATTCATGACGCCTTGTCCATCCCAGTCACGGATTATCGAGACCATTCATGACGCCTTGCCCATCCCAGTCACAGGTAATTGAGACCAGAAACAACACTTTGTCCTGATCGGACACGTATCACTGACACTGCGTTGGGCAATATGTGCAAAAGCTGAAAGCCACACAATTCTCACACAAGTAACTTAAGTTTGGTTAGGCTGAAAACTTAACCCAGACATTCCAAAAGATTCTTTTCATAATCTTTAGCCTAATGTTCCTTGAAGTTACCAATCCTATCCAGGAGTTTTATGGCCACCCAACCAGAAAAGCTGTGTATAAATATTTTAGGTTTACCAGTGGATGATTGACATTATCTATATGAATTTTTCAAATAAGCAAGCCGCCTCGGTGGCCTATTGATTACAGCGTCTACATTGAGGCGTTAGATCAACAGAACAAGACTGATCGGCCAGGTGTTCGTATAATGTGACTGAATGGGGTGTCATGTTTGGTGTCTTCGAGATGACAACAGGACTTTAGGGACATGGATTCTCATAAATACATTTACAGGTCAGTTTTCTTACCCAACCAAAACTCTCCATACAAGTTCCCAAAGCCTTGTTTGTATCCTGCCCACTTCTGCTCGAAGTTCACGGATCCGTCCTGCCGTCTTTGAAACACCTGCAGATATCAAGCACCCTTATCTCAACAGCAAACATAAACGTTTGACTGTGGCAGATATAAGAGGTTGTTTTCTCAGAGGACAGTAAGGAAACAGGGCTTGTTAACTACACTTGCTGGGAGGCCTAAAGTTCATTGTTTAGAGACAGGTCGGCTTTATATCTGCATTAGGTGTATTTGATTTATTCATTTGATTGATGTTGTACGCCGCACTCAAGAATATTTCACTTATACTTCGGCGGCCAGCATTATGGTGGGAGGAAACGCGGCAGAGAACTGGGTGAAAGCCACGACCATCCGAAGGTTGCTGGCAGATCTTCCCACATACGGAAGGAAAGTGAGCATGAGATACCTTTGTTGTGATGATTCAACATTCATGGACATGTCGGCTGCCTTCATTTGCTGTCGCAATTCACCATTCATGGACATGTCGGCTGCCTTCATTTGCTGTCACAATTCAACATTCATGGACATGTCGGATGTATTCATTTGCTGTCATAATTCCTCACTTGGAGACAAACCGGGTATAGCCTTTACCCTGAGGTGAGGGAGCTGTCTTCAATATCGCAACAGTATCCAATGTTGTAACTGTTCCCAATGTCGCAACTTTTTCCATTATGGCAACTGTCACCAATGTGGCATCTGTCCCTACTCTCGCAACTGTCCTAAGTGTGGCAACTGTTCTCGGAGTCGCAACTGTCCTCAGTGTTACCACTGTCGAACTTCCCAATTACGACAACAGGGAAAAAAATGATTGATTGATTTGAATTGATTGGTGTTTTACGCCGTACTCAAGAATATTTCACTTATACGACAGCGGCCAGCATTATGGCGGGAGGAGCCCAGGGGAAACCCACGACCGTCCGCACGTTGCTGGCAGACCTTCCCACTTACGGGCGGAGAGGAAGCCAGCATGAGCTAGACTTGAGCTCAGCGACCGCATTGGTGGGAGGCTTCGGGTTATTGTGCTGCGCTAGCGGGCTAACCGACTGAGCCACGGAGCTCGCCTGGGAAAAGATGACATCAGGAGAGTACACACACTGCGGTTTATACGACACCAAGAACTCATGGCTTTCACAAATGACATAATTGTTCAAAAACAAGTGCGATGTGTAGAGGTGTGCTGCTACGTGTCACTTGGTAAAGGTAATTTTGTAACCTAGGAGTCATATGAGTGATTTTACAGAGAGATAAATAAATGGAACAAGCTAAAAGAATCACACTGCACCTAATTAAATACATCATGCTGTGATTAATGCTATATAAAATGACTGTCTGGCATATTCATCGCCTAACTCTGCATAGTGTACTTCAGTCATCGTGACGTAAACACTATTAAGATGTAATCGTGCGTTGTAAAATGAAACTGTAAATCTTATTTCCTTCATTCCATACCAACTCACCAGCCAGCCGCCTCCACTGGTCTCCATATCGCAAAACACAATGTAGCCTTTTCCGACTCCAAAGGGAAAGACATGGTAAACTCCGCTCCTGGTGTGGTCACAGTTTTGAATATCCGTGCAGTCTGATGGGAGGAGGCAGAAATCCAAACTGTGTGACTCTGTAAATGAATGATAGTAAGGCAGTGGTTTTAGTTTTATATCATAATAGTCTTGGCTTATCAAATGATTGGCTGAAGATGAGGACAGATTAGAGGATATGTTACATATACATTGTGTATTTGTCGGTGTTTCCTTAAAAAAATACACAAATGTTTGAAAACCGACTTCACTGCTGAAAATGTCAAAGAAAAACCTGGAATTGATTATCAGAGAAAGTTGGTTGTGCTCCACATGTAGTTGGCGATTAAGCTGAGAAAGGTAACGACGAACACAATCACTTGTTATTGTTAAGTGAATAGAGGGCATTATTCCAAATAAAATGCCCTTTTTGTTACAAAAGACCCAGCGGTTCGTGAGAGTTTGATAATTGAAAACGTCACCATTAAATAGAGATAAAAATACAACGAGGTGGAAAGAGACATTAGCCATTTTGTTTCTTCTATTCATTTATTAGGAAAGAGCGTCATTTAGATCACAGAGAAATATGAATACTTTTGACCAAGATACTACGTGGGTGTGTAGTTGGGTGATGCAGGAACACATCAGCGGATGAAAGAGGTCTGTATAACTGGCCCCAAAACACGTTTGTACCAAACACTGGAGTTTGGAAATCCGGTCAGACTTGGCTACAGATGAGCACACTTTGACCGTGAAACCTGTTTTTGAGAAGGTAAACAGTCTTGTTATTTGGCTGGGTTTATTAGAAAATTACTACCATCGATGAAGTACCATGATATCGACAAGGAAATCCAGTCCTTGGACATCGTACTTTGCTCACCAGTCTCACTGTGTAGGCCTATACATAACAGTCTGGACCGCTGCTTTAATAAAATGCCCTATAACTTCTTAAATACAGTCGACGATTTGCATGATCGTTTACAAAACGCACAGCGTAATTTATTTTGCATTTGGGTCAGTTTTTGTAGTACATGTGCCATGAACCAAAACATTTGTGAATCCCCCAAAAAATGAATAAATAAAAAAGAAATGTAAAAGAAAATCAACACCATACTTGACAGTCATAGAGGTGCTGATGTTCGTGTAATAACGGTTTAATGTACACATATATTTACAGAGACGATTAATTATCTGTTAAGTGGGCCTCCGTGATAGAGGGGATCAGCCCGCCAACGCGGAATTATGACCTTGTTCCTCTCACATTGCGGTCGCTGTGAGTTCAAGTTTATCTGATGCTGTCTTCCTCTCCGGACGCACGTGCGAAGGTCTGCCGGCAAAGTGCAGTGGTCGTTGGTATCCCCCGGGCCTTGTCCCGTGTTCTTCCACCATATTGCTGGTGCCCGTTGTATAAGTGACACATTCTTGAGTACGGCGTAAAACGCTCATCAAATAAATAAATAAATTTCTCATTCTTTAGTATTATCGATCCTGATTGTGAAACTTTATTGAAATAATTAATATATGCGACTAAACTTGGATCTTTCTTAACATGTAAGTAGGCCTGTGCGGCCTTCCGTTTGGGCCACGTCCTTTACCTGCAGCTGCTCTCTGGAGGCTCGATTTTCATGGAATTTTTTTACACCCAAATAAAACAAGAAAAAGCACTGAAAATTTGCAAAATCACATTTTTTCAGATATTAGGCACAGAAATGTGGTTAACAACACCTACAAGTCAGTGTTAACCAGGCAGATTCGACATGGATGCGTTCCACCATCATGGATGTCATTACTGTGGCCACTGACATAGGTGAGAGTTCGAAACGGAGTCGTATAACGGGAATAGGATAGGTATGTCTCTACATTTGTTGGAATGACTTGTGAAGAGCTTTCGTCGACTTGAAAATCTTCGAAAATGTGTAAGGTTTGCTTCAAATCATATTATATCATATCATATATAAAAACATACATCACTCAGGGAGGAATTCAAGGGCTAGCCATGTTAACTGACACTGTATATCGAGCGGTGACTGAATAGCCTACCCCGCGTGACGTCACCAGCTTACAGGTCTCAGCACATCCAAAAGGACTTCGTGGCTAATTCAGAAAAAATTTGGGGAAAGGAAATAAAAACAAACCAAAAAAGAAAACAAACAAACCAACCAAACTGTGACTTTTTTGTAGATAGTGATAACTTTTGCTCCCCTACGTGTAAATTTAAATGAAAATCCGCTAAGGACAACGTTTAAAGTTCATGCATGTTTCTTCTCCGGAAACTCACGAAGGTAGGCCTGCCAGTGAATCTGTGTATGGTATTGGGTACTCACCCCCCACCACCACAAGTTGTCCCCTCCCACCACCATGCCAGCATCTGTCTAACCAAGTGAAATATTCATGAGTGAGATGTATAGACCCAAATAAACAAATAAATACATACATAAATAAAAAAATACATCCGACTTCTATGAGATCTGATGAGGAATTACTGGATAGTTATCTCTGAGCTTACCCGTAACTCTGAACGTCTCCCCCAAGCTCTCATTTTCTAAAGGTTTCACTTCGAACTGATTTAAGTAGGTTTCGTACGAGGTAGATGCAGATGTGATTGAGTAGCTGAGTCCCATTGCTAACAGAGCCACCAGTGCACAGTACAAAGTCCCCATCTTTCCCTAAGGAAGACAATGATGGGCCGGTTCCACGTCTTAACTTTCTAACGTTTATACGGTCTGTCCGATGAGAACACAAGGGGACATAAATGTTGTGTTGCTGCGCGTTTGTGGTAAACATTCTCCTTGAGTTTCACATTCCACACAGGCACATCCGCCTAATGTAGGAATGTGCTGTAGGTCTGCTGATATGAGTCACGTAACGCTGTGTTCTGGTTCCCCAGGCTGGATGCTAGTAAACACTCCCATGAAATGTAAACTTTTCCCGCATGCTTTTGACGGCGTATTAAGCGTGGGGCACAGTCAGCGGCGTTTACAACTGTATCTAAAATTACACCCAACGATTGGAAGATGACATCTAACATTGGTTTCTGGGTCAGTTATTTCCTACAATCTCCACAAAACACATTGGACATTATAATATATATATACATATATATTGCTTTGATCGGTGCCGTGCGTAAGATTATTTCACTTATACGACAGCTGTCAGCATTATGGTGGCGTGAAAGCGGGCAGAGCCGGAGGGAAACCTGCGATCATCAGCAGGTTGTTGGCGAACATTCCCATGCACGGCCGGAGAAGTAGACAAGTTGAGCTGAGCTTATACCTATTGGTTAATGAAAGATTTAGAAAATATACATCAGTATATCGTTTGCTACCAAAGGGTCTGGTGAAACAAAGGGTATACGATAATTCCAAGCCGAAGCCAATGCTGCCTCACTGAATCGCCATGCTAGTGATGCCAGACACGACCGAATCACTAGAGAATGATTAGTTTAGACACTAAACTAAATCAGCCGGTGTGACGAAACTGATACCTTCGTCCTCAAAGGACGGTTTCTCTCTGAACATTTGAAGGTACTCCTTTCTTGTGTGTATGCCTGGGTATTACTTGGTGCTCCACAAGTTTTCAGTAATACAAGAACGAGGCGTCCTTAGAATGTATGTATAGTGTGTCTTCTTGTGGCCTCATGCCGTCGGAATAGGCGAAAGGGAGCAGAGGGGGGAGTACCCAGCATCAGACAGAAGTATCTTTTCGCCCCCATCCCCCCCCCCCCTCCGCATCCAGTTTGGTGTTGGTGAAATTTATCAAGTCATGGCTAATGTTACGAACTGCTTTAGGCAGTGACAAACAAGGAATTAAATTTGCCCCAGCTCGGCCGTAAATATCTCTGACGCAAAACCAAGTGTGAAATATATTCTAGGACACCACAGTCTAGTCCTAGTGTGTAGGTTTGGTTTGCTAGGAATGTATATATTATTGGTGCAGAGTTTATTCCCCGGTTCTCTCGCTCTGAGTAGATTGGATTGATGGTTATGGTGTTGCTGGGTGTGCTTGCGGTATTGTTGATGTTTGCTGTCGAGCTTTGAAATTCAAAACTGTGACCACTGATATGCCCATGTGTGGTCATCTTTAATAGGTAGCTGTATAAAGTCTTGTTGACTGGTCAGTTCTATCAATGATCGGTTTTACCACAGGGCACTGTGCGATGAAACGGTTTTGTTTTCGCTGTTTGTAATATGTATTTTTCATGAACTTATGGAGAATTTCTCGTTGATGCTGGGTTTTTGACTGTTGTTGGTATATCTGTAAAGAACGAAGTCCGTCTTCCTGGCTGGATGTGGTTGGCTGCGTGTGCTACGGACACTAGGTTCGAGAGTTTTTATCCTTTTCTCTAAGGGTGTTTTAGAACTTTTGTTACCTGGGCGGACCCGGCACTCGTGAAATCCAATGACTATTTTCCCATTTATCAAGTTTACACTACCGTTTTACGCTTAAGATATTGTAATGTATTAAGGCTGTATCGCACGGGTTACAGTGGCGGCCCCATCTGTAATACAGTGAATAAACGATTGTTGAGATGACAAATTATTTGTGTTCGTTCGAGCGTAGCGGATTAGCACATAATAAGATATATATGCGAAAGGAGAGAGGCATATATGTCCAGAGAAGACAGCCAAATTTCTGCTGAAAGAAAAATGAATCTTGATGTTCTGGAAAAATCAGGGCAACTCCGTGTGCTTTGTGATACGTAAGAGACAAGTATAAATGATAAAATCCTTCTTCCTGTCTGCATTTGTCGTGTTGCACATTAGAGTGAAGGATTCATTTTGACTGAGCAGTTTGTTGGAATTTTTTCCCAGTGAAAAGATTCAAATTTATTTTCTTCTCCTTCAGAATACAAAGGTTATTAAGGTTTAAAACAAATGTAAGTAATAGCAAAATGAAACCAAATACAATGTCACATGTCCATGGGGTGTGTGAGTTATATTGCTGTGTTCATATGTGCCAAATTTCTGATGAAAGGAAAATGAATCTTGATGATCTGGAAAAATGAATACAACTCCGTCTGCGGTGTGATACGTAATAGACAAGTATAAATGATAAAATGCTTCTTCCTGTCTGCATTTGTCGTGTTACACATTAGAGTGAAGGATTCGTTTTGACTTTGATTCGTTATATTGCTGTGTTCATATGTGCCAAGCACAAATCTAAAGACTCCTGGTTTAATCCTGGACTACGTCGCACCTTAGAGGAAAAACCGAGGAAGTTGCTGCCCGGTCGCTCACCGTAATCGGGAATCGACAATGACTGGTCATCCCGGTATCGGTATAATGGACTAGGTATCCAGGGGCAATTCCTCTCGATGCCGTAGCGGTACAGTATACATACACAGACAAATGACTTCGTTGTCAAATGACTAAAACATAACTGACCATAAACAGATAATTAAATAAGCTTAAGCTATTTATTCACTAAAACCGACAGCTTCCCTCCTAATAATCTTGTGTCCACATGTATTATTTTGCACTTGAAAAAATTTGGGACAACTATTTGAATTTTGCCCGTAAAGAAATTTGTTGAGCACCGCAGACTGTTGTGTAGGATATTTACGGTGACTCGGGAGGGTGGGCTGAGAGGTCATCAAGATGGCGCTTGTTTTATCGGTGGTGATTTCGGAGAGGAAGTCTTTGCGTTTGAAAACAGCTGGAAATGGGAGAGATATGTTGTTAGAAATGTCGGAGAGTTTGATTTGTTTCGACTGCACGCCATGTGGTTGTACATCAAACCTTGTCCACGTTGTTGCTGACACCTTGACAAATGGGTTAACGTCTTAATCGGACGTGACTGCTGTGATTATCGCGTGTGGAGAGTTTCACTGGGAAAGGATGATTGTACAAGTTACACAGACAAAGTATCGGTGACGTGGACGTTTTGCTTTTAAATTAGCTGGTGTTGTTAAGTGAAAGGAAACATCACTGTTAGAATTCCCGTCCCGTTTAAACAGTTTAGGCCGATAATGTATCGATCGATCGGCAACTTTTGATCAGTACAGAAAGTTGGAAAAAGGTTGAATTTGGAGTTATGTGGATGTAGTTAACTGGGTGCCTAGAGATTCTGGCAATTCCTCCCAAATGTATTAGAACATATATTATAAGTAGTATACTATGTGACTTACAGGTCTCATTCGTATCTTTTAACCTGGGTGGTATGGTGGTATGGTGATGACGTCATATGACGTCATATGACGTCGTATCTTGTGACCCAGTTGTTGCATCATATGTGGCAGTTATTGCGTCATATGTTTTTTTAAGGTAGAGAGTGGTTTTTCCCCACTGGGGAATCCCCATTTTGTGACCCAGTTGTTGCATCATATGTGGCAGTTATTGCGTCATCCGTTGTTACGTAATATGTTTTGATAAGGTAGAGTGTGGTTTTTTTTCCTATGAGGCGGTGTGTACGTGATCGGGGTCATTCCGTGGGGTGGTTTATGCCTGCATATAGAGAGATAGGGCTTATCAATGGATTGTTTTTACAGAAATATAGTATACAATACATTGTGAAATATTAGCTTTCGTCCAGCCTCACAACTGCCTGCATGAGCGTTTGGAAACGGTTTGTACACCGTAGCTTGGCAGCCTAGCGCACGTTAGGTAGAACGGGCGACGGGCTAACGCTGGGCCTCCTCCAACTTCGTGCAGACGAAACTGAGTCTCAGCCACGTCGTCTTCATCCTTCCCTGGGCAATCACGACTTCCCCATATTCGCCAGAGAGAAAAAAAATCACTGATGGGACGATGATGGCTCGGTCGCCATTAGCCATTCTCCATCGCCCGGGTATACTGTTACTGCTGCCACGGCGCTGTCCTGTCGTCCAGCCTGGTACCCAACTTCATAACTTTTCATCTGGCCGTCAATCTCCCCGAACTTCTACCAAGCTGCTTGTTTGGCCCTCTCTGTCTCCAGTACTTCATCGGCCCCGGCTCCTTTTTAACCTCCCCTACTCCTCGAGGCATGTATAGCGAGTTTGGCTGGAATGGTTATCACGGCACCATTCACACTGGTTTTCCATGACTTCGCTGATATGAGGAAGCCATATGTTGCAGCATTTTGGACCACATAAGGTTATTCAGATTGGTGTAGCTCCCACTCTGTATGAAAACACATAGGCCTACATGTAAAACATAACCTGCACGAACGCACTCGCACATAATGCATCTAGCCTGTCAGCCAAATGGCTAAGTGTGGCAGACGACAAAGTCCCGACCAAGGGTGACGTCACACACCATGACGTCGCATGACAAGCCCAGCAGGGGATTCCCTAATATTTTTTGGTTTTGGGTCAATTTTTTTTTACTACGATATGGTATTCTCTCCAGTTCATTCATTCATTCTATATGCACATAATACATACATACATAAACATCTATATACCTTTCTAATACAATAAAACAGATATATATATATATATATATATATATATAAATCCAAGTGTTGTCTATTTTTAGTCCTTATATACATATAGACTAGTATAGTTACATGTACAAAACACAAAGACATTGATTGCTAATACATGTAAATACCAGGCTATGAAAAAAAAATGTGTTAGTTATGTCCTGAGGCACGTCGAAAAGCGAAGGTTTGCTTACCTCCATAACAAATCACACATGGCACCGAAAAAGCGTGCAAACTTGCAGTGTGTTGTGCTATTCTGCACAATATTGCAATGGAGAGGGGAGACAGGGTTGAGCCAGAACACCAGGAGCACAACATGCATGTAGAAATTTATGTATGATACAATTTCTTTGAAAATGCGTTATATTGGCTCTTGAAATAAATAGGCATACCGGGTAATTGTAAATTTTACCCATGTTGAAAGTCATTACATGTAATATTATATTAAAAAAAAGAATATGTGACAGATAAAGACAATGTAATTGTTATAGCTATAAATAGCTCTTAACACAATAAATCGAACTGATGTAGCTAGCCTTTTCATTTTCAAACTTATTATTTTTTTTAAAGACAAGGTTCATCAAGGTTGTAATGAGCAGTATAGTAATTTAAAGTGAAAGACAGCTCATGTTTCAAGTTAAGTTTTTGCTAAAAAGTTTGGAGCATACTATGTTTATTTCGATGAATAACTTTTTCTAACAGCTACTGCGACAGCGCAGTCTGACATCTCATCGTGCTTCGTCGCCTAGTATGAGATGAAGCCATTGTGTGTGGGCTGTAACGTAACTGTTCCAAGCGCAGAACACTCGTCACCTGAACTGTAGTAAGCTGCTAATGTTGTGTTTATAGCTTAAGTATATATGTCACAACACAATGCTCTAGAAATACTTTGCACTGTTGTTCACCCATGTACTTGTTATAATTAAAACATATAACTGTAAGACAGTGTCTTGTTCCTATGTTATTCCATGTTACATTGACAGACAACTCAGTACGGCATCAAACATATCCTGATTGACTGTGTGGACTTTGCCCATGTGCGGCAAAGGTTCTTCACAGTAAACTCCATATATGATTTGTTTGACAGCATCGCTGGCGACGCTGTCATAAAATATTTGAAAGCCGTACAACGGAGGGGTGGTGTGAGCGTGATCTCACCGTCTGTGAGGGAATCCCCATTTTGTGACAGTTGTTTTTGTCATTATGTCAAATTTGCACCTACCCGGTGCTAATTGCACTTAGCTGGTAAAACGGAGAATTTCCACAAGTTTTTTGCGTCATACCAAAAAAATTTCCACAAGTTTTTTGCGTCATACCAAAAAATTGTCCTGTATAAAGCTGCTCATTCCCACACTTCACCCAGCAGTCTACCTCGGGACTTCACACCCGTCAACTAGCATAGCCTGCCTGCCTGCCTCCCTGCCTGCCTGCCTGCTTGACTTACTTTTTTTTCCTCCTCATTATGCCAAGAAGTAAACAGCAGCCATCAACAACACCGACTGGGGCACTGAATACTTTTTTATCTGACAAAGAAGAAGAAGTGGATGTACAGCTCCTGCCTAAGAAGCGAATTCAACTTGGTCGGCCTGGGAAGAAGATTTCGCTGAAAACCCGTGATATCGATATTCCTAATGGGTATCGTATTCGGGTTGGTGAAGATAAAATCACCTTCGTTCAACATGTTAACCAAGCTTACGAACGGAATATAGCCATTCCGGTGAGCGCCTGGGACGAGTTTGAAAGCCTCCTACAATCACAAACCGCTAGAAGAGTAATCGGGCCTATACCAGCGAATGAAGATGCTACTGAAATTAGCGTACCGTCAGAACAGCTGTTTCGGTTGAATGATGACGTTTTCTTCAGTTTGTCAACATATAAGAACCCACAAATTGGGGAGCGGTGGTGGTATTTGAATATCAAACAATGGATGCAATACAGCAAGGAGGGGAAATATTATCCTAGGAAAGGTGGTATCACTTTCCGGGCTGATATGTGGAAACACTTGAGCGAGGCCTGCCAGCGTATTCGAGGGATACTTGGAAAAACAGATGAGGGAGTGTCCCATACAACTAATGCGTCGCCTATCTCCCCACAGCCACCAATGCCTCTCACTGATGAGGAGAACAGCTTACTTGATAATTTAATGTGGCGTATGATGATCCAGCATATGACCCCGCTACTCAATCAAGTCAAAGAGGAACAGTGTGAGGGTTGCCGTGTGCAGCATCCTACTCGAGGGATTACAACACCTGGATATGGAGAGTGAAATTGTAGTTGAGCAAGCGGCATTACGTTTGGATGAGACTAAGGTGCTCGATGCTTTTCGAGATGCGGCTAAAGAGGATCAATGGAGCGATGATAAAATCCGCCGGTATCTGGACAGGTGTGACATCCAGAAGCGTAATCCAGATTTCTCTGAAATGTTCCTGCAGCGGTTGACAAGTGGAAAGTGTGAAGGTGACGGAGAAGTGTAAGTAAGTATTCCTTTTTTTTAAAAAAAAAAAAAAAAAAATATGAAAAGTCATTCTTTTTACACTGAGCTACATATCTAATGTTTAATTAATTTTATACACTAGTGTTTCCGGGTATACTATATAAACTATGGTGCAAAGTCGTGTGAGCTTATACTGAATTATAGACATGTATATTTATTTATTTATTTATTTATTTATTTATTTACTTATTTACAGACCACGTACATCTTCCCGCAAACGATTTCAATTTAACTCGGACCATTAAGGAAATATTAGAGTGCTTAATTTCGACAATTGTAAGGGTTTTCATTTGGGGAATACATCGATATCAACAGTGAATACGTATCAGGGGACTGGACGTGTGGAGACGAAGAGTACAACAAAACTAAGCCATTACATGGACAATTTATTGAATTTTGAAATTTGGTGACATGTTGTTGTTGTTGCTGTTAACTAATAGTGCTAGTTTTTGCGAGTTCTTGATATTATCAACATACTCTACGATTTTTGAATTTTGGGATTTGGTGAGAAAAAAAATGTTATTGTTGTTAACTCTTAGTTCCAGTTTACGAGTTCTCGATTTATTCTTTCTGTACATATCTTGAAGGTTGAATACTGTAAAACATCGTTATCTTGTTCAGTGCGTTTGTAATGTTCGAGTAAACAAATAAAAGAGAAAAAAAAAATTGTGGAAAAATATGTGTTTGTTTGTTTTATGATGTAGCAGTTTATCTTGATAACCGGTCTTGATCTGATTGATGTTTAGTGTCTTTTATCGTGGGCTAAGAAAAAAAAGATTGGTGTTGATTTCTATTTATTCCTAGTCTACGACTCCCAGGCTTACTGCGTGATTTATGGTGCGAAGAGTATCTCCCCTTGAAACGGGAAAAGGTTTGGCTGACGGTCAATGGGAGGTAACTCAGGCCAAACCTCACTTTAGCAGTTTTCGTACATGTACGTATAAATATCACTAAATATTGAGGCTCCGTATATATGTATACGTCGGTCAAGGGTAGTATAAGACGTGTGGTGCCCTACAATATTTCATTATTATTTCACTAGCTACACAGGTGACAAGACGTCTAAGATGAAATCGCGGGTTTTAGGATGGAGAGAACTTGTTGATTCAGTAACCGACCTCCAAGCATATAAGGGGGTAGTGGAATCTATGTTTGAAGATCAACTGGTGAATGAAGGACGCTGCACTATTCTCCGACTATTCACCAAAGACGTTTGTGACCGGCTAGAGAATTCTAATCCGATTCGTAAATACTATCACCAGGAAGTTATACCGAAACTCATGGACTTACAGCGCAAGTCACCCACTACAACCCCTATAAAACCTGAATCAATATCTCTCACGCCCCGGATGCTTTACACATCTCTAGCTGTCTGTATCACTTGCGCCGCTACTTGTTGGTTTTGAGTGAAAATGGGTATAAAATAAAACGAACCTGACCAATATGACTTACCGCCGAGGAAGGAAGAAGAGAGTTCGATTCCATACGAGGACAAAGAAGAAGAAGAAAATGGGCATAACAAAATCTCAGGATACCCTCGCTAAAGTCTTACAACAGCTATATTATGACCCCCAAAGTCCAGCTGCTTATAGTGGAGTGGGTGCTTTATTACGGGCAGCACGTCAGCATGACTTACCTGTGTCACGTGACGATATAAAGACTTGGTTGGCTGAACAGGAGGCGTATACACTTCATCGGCCGGCTCGGCGACACTATGCTCGTAATAGAGTTATTGTGGGTGGAATAGACAGTCAGTGGCAAGCCGATTTGGTTGACATGAGTAAACTAGCCAGGTATAATTCAGGTAACCGGTACTTGCTCACATGCAGCGATATTCTTTCTAAATACGCTTGGGTAGTCCCCGTACCTACTAAGACAGGTGCTAATCTCATTGAGGCATTTAAAAGGATATTCAAGTCTGGACGAAAGCCATTATTTTTACAAACTGACGAGGGAACAGAGTTTCTCAACAAGCCATTTCAGACATTTTTAAAGAAACATGGGATTTTTTATTTTCATACATTTAATGAAACGAAAGCTTCCGTAATTGAGCGGTTTAATCGCACCTTTAAAGGTCGGATGTATAAATATTTCACCACTAATAACACTTGACGTTACCTGGATGTTTTACCTGGCTAACCGGAGGGTTACAATCGTGCGTATCACCGCAGCATTCAGCGAGCCCCGATTACCGTTACAACTGACAATGAACATGAAGTTCGGGCTATATTATATAGCTCTATGAAGTCCTGGTGCAGTCGGCGAATTTATCGGTATAAAATAGGAGATCTCGTTCGCATTAGTAAAGTCAAGAGAACTTTTGAGAAGTCTTACCTATCTAACTGGAGTCAAGAAATTTTCCGCGTTGTAGCACGGCATCCTCGGGAACCTGTGGTGTATACATTAGCTGATTTGAATGGAGAAAAACTCTCGGGGACATTTTATGAGGCAGAACTCCAACCCGTTAAAACAACACCGGATACGTACTATCAAGTGGAGAGAGTATTAGATAGCAAAAAAGAACGTGGCAAAACATATTACTTGGTGAAATGGCGAGACTGGCCAGCTAGTTTTAATTCGTGGGTGCCAGCGAGAGATGTGAAACGTATTTAAAAACAGTTTTCATTCTACCTGTGCTCAGTCTCCTCTCACGATGCCTAAGTGTGTGGATGACTGTGTGCGAAGTGTGCGTGAGAATAAAGGCCCCGCTATAATTGCAGGTGTCGTCCTGTTGTATATTGGATCATTAATCGGTGGAGTGGGAATTGATTTAACATCCCAACTGACTGAAGACAAATATTTTCTACGCATCCTGCAAGAGCGATTGAACAAGACGCTATTTGATAAGTTATTGAGGAATAAGACGGAGCGCTTGCCCTCGGTATTTACCAGGCGTCATAGATTACTCGGGAGGACGGACATTACCGCGATTCCTTCTTCTTCTCCACTCCCTACTCAACCCCGAACTTACCAAAGCCCGAACACAGTACCTAGTATTCGAGATATTACTAGCCCAATATGGCCTAGCGATATTACTGAGCAAACTAAGCGCAAGACTGAACTTACTACAGCACCTGCACATGTGAATTCATCTCAACACAGTTCCGTAAAGACTGCCCCTACGAGCCCGCCTGCCCAGGTGAATTCATCTCAGCACACCTCCGTATCTTACCAGCCCCAACCTCGTCAATCCCAGCCAATTTCCTTCAACTTGACTTTACCACTGAGCCTATGGATGTACGATGGAGCCACCCATTTACCTGCCTTGTCAGCGGACCGACCGGAAGTGGTAAATCGGTCTTCGTCAAACGTGTTATAGAGCATGCTGGCCAACTTATTCACCCATCTCCCCATCGTGTAGTATGGTGTTACGGCGAATGGCAACCCATGTATACTACCTTACCAAATGTCGAATTTCAAGAAGGTGTACCTAGTCCGACAGCGTTTAATCCAGAGGAACGGACTTTAGTAATTGTTGATGATTTAATGGCTGAAGCAGACGAGCGTGTAACAGCGCTATTTACGAAGGGAAGTCACCATCGTAATATCAGTGTGATCTACATTGTGCAGAATCTGTTTAACAAAAGCAAAGACCATAGAACGATTAGCTTAAACGCTCATTATTTAGTCGTATTTAAAAACCCCCGAGACACTTCTCAAATTACTACCATTGCTAAACAAATGGCCCCAGGTAAAACTCAGTACGTGCAAGAAGCCTTTAAAGACGCCACGTCCGAACCTTGTGATATTTGCTTGTTCATTTCAAACAAACTACACCCGATCATCTCCGTTTGCGTACGCATATTTTTCCTGATGATTCCATGCAGTTTGTTTACCTCCCCAAGTCATAAAAATATGAACTTTCAGATAACTCTCACAGGCATATGGAATAAAACCCCCCGACATATCACTTACTGCGTCATTATATAATTAGACACTGACCATGTCAGCACGATTACGTCGCTTTGCACCTTTGATAAAACTTCTGGTCAAGGGTGACCGGCAAGTGAAGGACGCAATTCTTCACGGACCTAATGGTGAATTTAATCGCTGTATATGCGAGGTTTGTAAGAACATTTTAAATGGGAACATCCCATTGACACCAGCTCAGAAGGCTCGGTTACGTCCGCACAAGACACATCTACGTGCACTAGTAAACAAGCGCACTCCGCTTCACCGCAAAAGGACCATTATACAGAAAGGTGGAATAGCACCCCTCCTTCTGGGGGCCCTTCCGCTTGCTGCCTCTTTTCTGGGTAATTTGTCCTAGTTGAACCTCGTTTGTTGGACGGATTGCTTCGCCCCACTTCACCTTACCCTGTGCCGTCTACTGTCAAACTCCTCAACACATTAGATGGAGATATGGAAAGAATTTTAAAGAATGGGGCATTGTCAAATGAAGATAAAATTCACCAGTACCAACAAGTCCTCCAACGCTACTTGACATTTCACAACCAGTACCAGCAAAGTCTCAATCCTCTACCACCACCACCACCGCCGCCGCTGCCGCCGGCTACGCCATCTGTACCCCCTCAAGCACCCTGGGACGTGGAAGAAAAAGAGAAGGAAGCAACAGACTTAGGATATCCGGCAGAAGGCATGTTGACACCTCATAAACCAAAGGGGTCATCTCCAATTTCCCAGTACAAGAAGCGTAAATCCAAGCCTAAAAAATCAAAAGCTGAATGGGAACGACTACGGGAGGCGTGGGGGCATACCGCCACCCCAACCAAGACCCCATCTCGTGGTGATTCAAAAACCAAACGTAAAATTACCAAACCTCTGCAGTGGTCTCCTTATTAAAAACGGGTTCCTCATGCTGTAGAATTAGTCGGACTCTGAGACGTGGGATAAACAGCATGTTTTATATGACGTTACCGAGCAACAGTTCGATGGACTATTTCCCAAATAATACATTAGCTAATTACACAACTCAACTACCTAGGCCAATTCATCTCTCAGGTGACTGGAGTGTGGTTTAGTGGAAATACAGTATCCGCGATTGTGGTCTAATGTCGCAGTTGGTGAGATTTGGTTTACGGTGCACAAGGACGATCTCGGTCGTAACGAGCGAGTTGTATTACCCAAAGGCTATTACCCAACACCGGAAGCTACCACCTCTGCCCTCAACGCTCAACTGATGAATAGCAATAGCGCTTTTCTTAGACCTAAATCAGGTGAAATTGTGTTTGGGTATGATAGGGCTTCTGAAAAATATACACTGGAATTTAAATCACGCCAAACTGTAAGTTTTAGTCCACGCTTACGTGAAACGTTTGGTCTCACCCCTGGGAATGCACAGATAACGGGAGAGGAAGAAAACAGATCACGCCAAACTGTAAGTTCTAGCCCGCACTTACTGGATGGGAATACAGTGATAACAGGAGAGCAAGAAAAGATCCGCTTTGGTTCGACTCAGGCGACACAGACGGTCCCTACCCTTTACATATATTCAGATGTGCTCGAACCCCGTGTAGTAGGGGATGTATTAGCCCCACTACTCCGTGCAGTGGCTGTTCGTGGGACGTCTGGAGATCATGTTAGCAAGTCCTTTTCACATATTAAGTATGTTCCTGTACTCAAGAAGAATTTTTCGACCATTGAAATAGATATTAGGGATGACACAGGTAAACCTGTCCCATTTGTGCATGGGAAAGTGTTGGTAACACTTCATTTTCGAAAGCGGCGGAGTCTACCTCTTCTCTAACACCTGACCCAAAAAATTCAAAAAACTTGACGCTGACCGAACGAGGATTCGAACCTGTGATCTTCCACTCGCTCATATAGGATGTCAGATACCCATCAACCTTACATCACGTATTACTGCAACCAAGCTGGGGGCGGTAATTTTCCTGTCTTTCACGGTGCTCCGATACAACGAGGTCACGGATTAGGGAATGTCTTAGGTGCTCTTATCAAGGGGCCTCTGGTGCCCATTGCCAAAACCGTGGGAAAAACGGTGCTACGGACGGCTCTGGGGGTTGCCGGTGATACGCTGTTTCGCGGTAAGTCACCGAAGGAAGCCCTGAAACAACGTAGTAAAGCTGCCGGTAAACGGCTGCTAGGGAGTGCTAAACGTGCGCTGGCGAGGGAAGTCTCTCGTATTCTCGGTGTATCTACACCTGGGTCAGGCCGACGTCCGCCAGGTAAACCAGCTCACCGGCGCCGTATAAAACGCCCTGCTGCACGTCACCTGATCAGTCAGCGTAGAAGGCGTGTTGGAGCACACACGGGGCGAAAGGGATCAGGTAGACTCCCCAGAGATATTTTCGCATAACACCCATATCCATCCTACCATGGCTTTACAGCACCCAAATTCAGCCCCATCAGTGAACAGTGAATTTGATTTGTGGACTTTACCTCCAACTCAAAGAAGTGTACAGGAAGGACGATGGGATACCTACAACCCTATAGCTAGCATTGTGGACGGTGGGCCTGTAGAATTTTTTATTAGCAACGGGGATCCAGACACTTACTTGGACTTGGCTAACTCGTATTTGTATGTGAAAGCCAAAATAGTGAAAGGTAATGGGGATGATTTGCCGGAGAATGCTGCCGTGGCACCTGTTAATTTATGGCTACATTCCCTGTGGCAGCAAGTAGACGTCGCTATCAATGATAAATTGATTACTCCGTCAACGAATATGTACCCTTACCGGGCGTACATAGAAACCTTACTTAGCTATGCGCAGGAAGCTAAAAGAACTTGGTTGAAAGGAAGTGGGTGGTATAAGGATACTTCTGGACAAATGGAGACTAAAACTATTCAAAACGATGGATTTCACAAACGAAGGGCCTTGGCTGCTGGAAGTCGATCGATTAATATGATGGGGAGATTACATTGTGACTTGTTTCAACAAGATCGCTATTTGTTAAACAATGTCACGGTTCGAGTGCGTTTGACCAGGAGCGGAAACAGCTTTGCAATTATATCAACTCTCCGACATGGAGAAGGAGACGCTGCAGAGGAGGCTGATTACAAGACAGTCCTTGAGGAAGTGACAATGTTTATACGGAAAATCAAAGTCAACCCAGGTGTTCTGCTGGGGCATTTGAAAGCCTTGGAGAAAGCCCCAGCCAAGTACCCGATTCGGCGTGTATTGACCAAGTATTTCAACGTGGGTATAGGGCATACCACAGTGAATAAGCAAAACCTATTTTTAGGCACTTTTCCCAGCGTCTCGTCATAGGGTGTGTACAAAACTCGACATTTAACGGACGATATGCTGAAAATCCCTTCGCATTCAACCCGCTTAACATAAACTACGTGGCCTTACACGTGAACGGACGTCAGATACCAGCCAAGCCACTCACCCCAAATTTTCCAGCTCATAATTACATCCGTTCGTATATGAACTTATTCGCTGCCGCGGGTAAAGTTGGAACAGATGGGGGAAACGATATCACATATAGTGATTTCCGCGCGGGGTACACCCTGTTCGCCTTTGATTTGACCGCTGACCAGCACGATGAGCAACAGTTGAACGTCAGTCAGAAGGGTGATCTCCGCTTGGAAATGCGATTTTCCGCACCTTTACTTCAATCTACTACCATCATTTGCTACGCTGAATTCCAGAATATCATTGAGATTGATAAGACTCGTACAGTCTTGTGTGATTTCACCAATTAAACAAAATCGACATTGACCGCTCCAGGATTTGAACTCCCACCCTCGACCGGGATCTCATAATTCTAACAGATGACGTCATGAACAGCGAACAATTATTACAATGTCTTCAAACGGATCCTTATACACGTGACTTGGTGCAAGGTGTGCTCCCTTGGAATGATTTACCTGCACGAATGCCGCATCGACCTGCTATATATATTTTAAACACCGATCCTTGTACGAAACCTGGTACACATTGGATTGCATTATATATAGATTATGAGGAAACCACACATCACTTGTCTGGAGATTATTTTGATTCTTATGCGCTTCCACCCTGGCGTAAGGAGGTAGAAACGTGGCTAAATCGGGGTACGGACCATTGGCAATCGAATCACCGCTCCATACAATGCTTAAATACCGCTGTGTGTGGTCAATATTGTTTGTATTTCGCGCTCCATCGAGCGAGAGGACGAACAATGAACTGTATTACGCAAACATTTAATTCCCCACCCACAGATTATACGAATGATCTATTGGTTTATGATTGGGTCGAAAGAATGTTCGGTATCCACCCTCCTTTCTTTGGTGATTACAAAACATAGATGTCCATTGTTGCGAAGATTGTAATAAATCATAATCGAATGAAATCACCAGTTAATCAGACATTTTTTTTTATCTATTCTCCCATGTTTATTGTTGTTGTACAAACATATACTGATAACAAGGGATATGCTAGTACAGTGTTGCACAGAGGCTGTATTTTTGCTGATTAGAACAATGCATACATACAATGATGAATGTTGTTAAAAAAAATGACATGTTTAATTCCAGTTGTTTGTTCTTGTTTATTGAACCAAAAAATTAATAAAAATTGAGATCTCACCAAAATAACATGTTTTCTTTGTTTTATTTACAAAATATTCAGAATCTTAAAATATATTTACATATGTATCTAAATATCCAGGTAAGTCGTGCTTACCCCATCAGGCAAAATCTTACGTTTAGCATAAAAATACGTGAAAGCGTCCTTATGCTGTGTATAGGAACACATTTGATGTCCACGTACACGCATGCCACGATTGACTCCCGCTGCACTTCGTCCCTCCTGGAGCACCGAGAGATACAAACCCTTTTGAGAACTGTGACGGTTTACTCCTTTGCATGAAAATTTATCACCATCTCCACTGTCCCCAGCGTGGCAGTAATATGTTTTGGAACATAAAGCGATAATACCATCTCCACTCCATTCTACCTTTAAACAGAGCAGGCGTACGTTTGTCATGTTGATAATAATCTCGACGAGGTAACCAGCGGTCACGCTCAGCTTCGTAAGCTTCTCGCAGCTCAGGTTTAACCAAGGATTCCCAATTAGGCTCCGACCATGCAATGTATGCTGAATCTGTGTCTGTTTCCACGAGTTGATAATCACTGGAATGAAAATATTTTGCCAGGAAATCGTAATAGAATTCCAGCATGCGGAGTTTGGCATACTGATATACCATACACCCTATCTGTAAGGGTAAATTATAAGAGATCCGTTTCTTAGAGCACGTGACCTCATACGTAGCATCATCAATTTCCTCCACGTTAATACATGCATCTGAATTAACTAATTTCCGAGCTTTCTCTAGCGTACACACTTTCACATTCACATGGCGATCTTGATTAGTAATTGTCTTTCCATATCCGGAATTTCCTAATAGCTTCATCGTTTCACCTATTAACACCTTGCTGGGATCTACATCCCCTTGACGTCGGGCTTGAGTCACGTGATCGGCAAAGGTGCGAAAGCAGGTTTCAGGTGTGTATTGCACAGCTTGATACACGCGAGTTACAACCAGTCCATGAGCCAAATACCATCTTAGCAGAGGGGTGCCCAAGAGAATTTTCGTTCCACACATACTTCCTATTAATGTACGGCGGGGCTGAGTCATAATATTATTGGCCTTGGCATATTCTTTCATAGTCGGACCGATATCTTCTACGGTGACATTCGCGTTTTTAAATATCGGGGGCATTCAGCAAAAGTTGATAATAATTCTTGAGGGACATGAATGTCACATTCCACAAACCCATACAGTCGCTGATCCATAACTGATTTTAATAATTGATCTTCAGTAAGATGAGGTGGTGGAGGAGTGTAGTAATGTCGGAGAAATGATTGAAGGGTGGGGTCAGTCTGCTTTTGCTGAAGAAAAAAACATTCCCAGGTTTCCACAACCTGGAAGTTGAGATGCTCGAAATATGCTCGGTGCTCATTCGTCTCGTTCTGAAGTTCTTCCGGTGAAAGACCACGCCTAGTGTTATAGCGGAGCTCACCTGTTGAAGTATAGTTGAGATGACACCCATGGAAATGCCAGTAACATCCGTGGAACTGCAATGATACAAGCATACGTATATAAGTATAAAGCGTGTACATTGTTTTATATATGTATATATATAAGTATATATATATGTATATACAGGCATATATTCCACGTTATAAATTATAGCGCTACATTTACCCAATCTTTTTTTTTTCATACATACATAATTATTTTATATATATTACATATACAAGAGATAATACATTACCTGGAAAATAGTGCGTCGACCGTTCACCACAGCAAAGCCGTCAACAGGGAGCCGACGATCACCAACTTTCCGTTCCACATCGTTCAGCCGATGACGAATAGGGAGGGACGCCCAGCTGAGCCGCTTGCCAGTCTAGCCACTGTTCAGCCAGTCGAGGTTTTTTGGACTCTTTCGGATAAAAATTTATAGTGTCTTGTCTCTCTTCTTCTATGGGTAGCCAGCGGATATAATGTCCAGCCGGCATAGGTGATGCTAAGCAAGCTAGGTATAACGCATTAGCGTCAAAACCGACAATTCCCTGGCATAATTTTCCTCCCCTAATACGAGTCACCCCCTTCTCATGATAGCGATGAAATACAATACTTGGTCCCCCGACAATATTCGATCTCAGAGATTGATAAAGATCTTTATCCCCTTCTCCTATTAAGGAAAAGTAAGTTGGGAGATTTTGAAACAAGTAACGTAAAGTGACCCCAGGAATACTAATACAGTCTTTAAATAGATCTACACGCATGGTTTGATAAAACGCTGACATCTTTCCCAAAGCTTCAAGAAATGGAATGACGTCGAGATTATTGTACCAAATCAGAAAATCACGCAGGGTCTTCATTCCGTGTGATTGCCACACATTCTCCAAAGCCTGGTAATCTTCTTCACAGCAAAAAGTCCCTTTTAACTTGTTATGGAAAGCTTCACGCGGCGGGAGATTTGTCTCATCTAAACGTGCTAAACTATCCACGTATTCGGAACAAAACTGTCCTTTGGTCACCTGACATTCATAAGCTTTGACCCATTTATCATAACTATAATTCGGGGCTAAATAATTTCGCACGTCTAAAAATCTCAGCTGACCTGTAGACACACTCATGTGATCGTTATTCCGCTTGATAACGTATTTTAACCCATCAGTTTTCACTAAATACGGATACAGCTGTCGCTTTATTAAATTAAAATCATATTTCCCAGAATTAAAACCCAAAACAGGGAGTTCGGTTAGGTATGTTAAAAATCGCTCCTTGAGTTTTTCTGTGTAAGATGTCTTTTTGGTTTCGCAGGTAAAGTCACATAGTGCGGCTATACCTATACACTCATCCAAGCTGTCTAACACGTGGTGGTAATGTTGACATAACAGCTTAAAACTAGCTTCACTGATCTCAGTGAGATATGCCATCATAGTTTCAATCAAAGCGTGCGGATCACCCGTTGATACAAAACACATCGGTTTGTCATATCCAGGAACGTTACTGTTAACAGAAACGCTCATGGGAATATGGAGGGCAGTCCATTCTGTGTTTTCACCACTGTTAGCTGCAGAAGGGTCTAATTTTTGGAGATAGGCCTCAAAATCAAAACAAGCTCTATATGGGAAATACCTGTCCTCTTCAGCGACATCAATAATTCCTTCGTCAGCCAACTCCTCGAAAACAGTGGCTTTGTTTTTAAACACACCGCCTGGATACACTCGTTTGATAACCCCATCACAAGTCCGTGCATGCCGTTTTAATTTCCAGGCCTTGGGAAATGATTTATGACAAACCCTGCACAGATAAGAACGAGCGTATAAATTCATATCTTTCACCACGCTAAAATGCTTCTCGTGTAAATTAAGAGTCAAAGTAGTAGCGTATCGCTTGGCGGACCTATAAAGAATCTCAGCGCACACATCTGTATCAACTACTAATAGTTCATACACAAACATGTTTACGTTAAATAAATCCTCCAAAAATGACAGTTCGCTGAGCGGGACACCTCGGAAATACCTGGCTTCCACACCTTTAGCTTTCAAGTAAATTTTTAAATAACCCTTAGCTTTAACAGTGCAGTATTTGGGGTTAGCGTTGTCTAGGTGAAAGGCTAAGCAACGGAAGAAACACAAATGATCATCGTAAGCACCATGTCCACCACTCACCATGCTGTGCAAGCCTTTATTATTCTGCACGTGGGCAGGTAAATCTACCGGTGCACCGATGGGTGTGGTATGTGGTTTATCCACATAAAACGCAACATTAGTCACACTGTCTACCATCCATTTGGTATTTGGGCGCTGTTGTCGGGCTGATTCGATCGGATCGATAGCTGACAAATCAGCAGTAAGTTTTTGTATATCCCCATAGGTGTGAATATATCGACATTCTGAAAGTATTCTTGTATTTGTACTCGGATAGAAATAACGCAATTGGTCCGTATCTCGGTGACGTAAAATGAAACCGTAAGCTAGGTTGACACGGAAAGCTGAAGGCTGGTCAAGAAACACCTGTTCCAGGTGTGTAGCTAAAGGATAGAGTCCCTTGATTCGGAAATTATACACATCCTGCAAAGGTCGATGGCGATGAAATTGCTGGCGGATAGCGCCCCAGTGACGTTGATATATGTCACGTAATGCTGGGTCTGTAGGTAACTCATCATATGAAGGTGTGATGGGGTCCAAGGGAAATGAATTAGGGCCGTTATTGAGGTTAACCTGACCCTTTACATTACCGACCGAGGCAGTATGAAGTTCACCCTGATCATCCGCATCGCTTTCTGGCCCCAGCGGAGTAAACACAGCCTCAGGTGAGGGCGCTTGATTGACAGGTGAGAGTAATGAGGAGCCCTTGGAGCGTTCGCATCTAGCAGCAGACTGGCCCCGGCGCTTTGATGTTGAAGCGGTTACACGACCTCCAGTCTGTGAAATGGGCTGCACCTGTATAACCCAAAAAAATAAAATACTGGC